>JAZAYU010001410.1:0-50238 GCA_038501625.1 Corbicula japonica
CAAAGGGCGGGTACTCAATGATCTTATTGAGACCAGAGCACCTGGAGTAAAATCAGCAAGAACACGATGACAGGGATAACAGAAATAAATCGAGCTTCTAGGTTCTTTTAAGAAAAGATTTCCCCATAAACCTTCATAAACTCTTACACCCCTGCCACCGTCGTGCAACTAAAGAGGTAAGCATAATGATCAACTGTAGATGGGTTAATCACCAATCCTGCAGAGCGCTGTAAAATATCATGTTGGTAACCTTTCTTTTTAAATTTACAGATGGTTTTTACGAATAACCGGGAGAAATTAACATCGCCTTTTATCTTCTTAAGTTTATAAATTAAATCTCCATAAAAAAACTGGCTGTGAAATTCCTTGTTGCAATAGTGATTTTAAACTGCAGCTGTTTTATGAATTAGATCTGAATATCGGCGATAAAACTTGCAGAAGGTTTAAAATCACTATTGCAACAAGATATTTCACAGCCGGTGTTTTATGGAGATTTAATTAACAAACTTAAGAAGATAAAAGGCAATGTTATTTCTCTCGGTTATTTGTAAAAACCATCTGTGTATTTAAAAAGAAAGGTTACCAACATGATATTTTACAGCGCTTTCTTTTATCCCTGTCATCGTGTTCTTGCTGAATTTACCCCAGGAGCTATTTTCTCGGTAAGATCATTGAGTACCTACCCTTGGCTTTTCAATGCTATTAGCTTCTTATGTTTTATATGTTTGTGTGCAACATTGTTGAGCCGATGGGTGGGTTGGAGTTATATCACCAAGACAACTTGTGCTTGTTTTGTGATACGAGAACCAGTTGGGGGCAAGTGTGAGGTTGGTGCACCCTTGAACCTGGTTTAAACCCCAAGTGACAATTTGTTTTGCCACTGACCGTTCCAAGGCGGTATCCCTTAAGGTTCTTTTCTTCGTTAATTGTTTGTGGCGTCCTATTTGAATTGACATATTTATATAAAACATGTTCTCTCTCTTCTTCTCTTCTTTTTCGCTGCGTGGGGAGGAAGTGTTTTCTTAGTGTGGCCTGATATGCATAAATTACTTTTTGACAATTGATTTCAATTATAAACAGCTGCAAACAAACTATTTGTTAGGTTATTTTCAAATTCACATTTACTTTTAATTTATTTTGGAGCAAATTGCTAATTGGCCCTTGGATTTCTTTGCTATTAGCATATGAATTCTCTCCTTTAAGATGGCAGATCACTTATTAGGAGAACATTTCATGGGTTTTTAAATCAAAGCAAAATTAGGTAAATGTGAATTAATATTCTAGCCAACGTACAATTTATATATTAATAAAGTTTTTATAGCGTTTACTCACAATAGATCCTAATTTAAACCAAAAATGAAACATTAAAGTTTTACACCCTAAACGGTGAATATGCTGCTTCGACATATTAGTTAAGAGACACTTGAATGTTCAACAGCTCATACTAAACTGTTTCTTTGGCAGTTTTATTGATACACTTAGGCATGAACTATTTTCCGAAAAAACAAAACAAAACATTTCCTCTGATTTGAAACTCAGCTGAAATGATTGACACATTAATTTTTACCTGTGATTTAAGGCAATGCATGGAGAACAAGTAACTTCGTCGTGTTCCTTGCAGTACATACTGGTAACCTCTGTCTTGTGTTTAGGGCATCTCTGTGTAACAAAGCTTGGCAGAGACCCGTCCGGTCCGTGAGACCTGATTGATTAGATTCGATTAAATTAGATCAGATTTGATAGATTTGAACGTGAAATGCATAATAACGTGTTATATTTAATATTATATCATACAAAAAATCAACAGTGTATGAATTCATACAGCCAGGTGAACACTAAAAGTCAATTGTAACACTAAACGAGTCGGAACAAACTTTTATTTCCATTGTGGTCGTTGAGATGTACTGTTATGTGACATAAAAGGGGTTACAAAAAAGTCAACATTTAAAGTTAATAATGTAAACTACATGTATTTAAAATTTAGTTGATAAGAACCAAAATATCACAGAATAGGAAATTTCCCACAATCAATCTTATAAATAAATAAAAGAATCAATAAATAAATATAAGAATAAATAAACACCTGAAGTCAGCTTCTTCGAGAAGGGTTATAAATTATTAAAAGTTAATAAATAAATAAATAAGTAAATACCTTAAGTCAGCTTTATCGAGAAGGTTGTGTCCCTTTGTTGCTGGGTACTTCTTGTGTTTCTCTGTACAAGGTGAACAATAATAATCTTTGCAATCCACACAGTAATTATCCGCTTCTCTCGTCCTGTTCTTTATAAGACAAACACAGCATTTTATATGTATGATTTCATCCGACGTAATGTCAAGCTTACATGTCGCCATTTTGTGGGTGGTGAATTTAACTTCCTTTAACTGATAATAATAATCAATAGATCATGTGACTTAACGCGCTATTTTTAAATTAGATACCATTTAACGTTTAATGCAATTAAAACAGGCCGTGTTAATAAAAGCTTAAAGGTGCTTGTCACGTTTTAGGACGAACACATTTAGGGTTTTAAAACTGTTGAAATATTGTAATCGAAGTAAATGTTTAGTCATATTATTACGCATTCAAAGCTCGAGTGAATATGTTTAAAGCCGAAGTTGTGATAGAAGTACTAATTAAAAGTAGTAGAATTCAGTCAATTCACTCACAACAGGTCCTATAAATGTAATGATAAGTCCGATATTTCGGTCATCAATCATTTATAAGCATTTAACAGCATGACAGTTTATATAAACTACACTTGAGACATTAAGTCCGAACTGTGAATATTAATTGTTTTTTGCAGTATAAGAAAATGTGGAACGCAATATGTTAAAATGTAAAACGATTCATGAACAAGCACATCAGCTAGTGCTTAAATACTGGCTCGATGATTATCTTTACTTATGACGTTGGCAGTAATTAAAGTTTTTACCAAAGGTTTGTGCGGAAATCTTGAAAAAGAAAACGAAGGAGTTCGATCAGTAACTTTGTTTCTGTCCATTTCGTGTATAAACCTGCATTTTGGTCGACAGTGCCAGTTGTAACATTTGAAAACCTGACGTGGAAAATTGAAGGTGGATGGACACGTTGCCCACCCAGTTTTGACGTCAAAAATTAAATATTGTCCAAATCTTATGAAAAGAATAAAGTGTAAGGATCGCTTTATTGACATATGCAAAAAGTTTCACTTGCCGACGACGGTTATTGAAAAACAACGCCATCTATGAAGGCACACTGATTTCCTCCATTTACCTGAATGTAGAGATTAAACTGTGTAGTTTTCGCCAAAATGATACGAAATTTGCCTTGAACATGTATCGGTAATATTATTTGAGTAAAATCGTTGAATTGAGAGATTCTTTGTACTTGGAATACCATAATAATCTGCTTACATAAAGTAGTGTCAATTAGAGGGGAACATAGATTTTCCCCAGCAATATTCACCATTCATAATGGGGGGGGGGGAGATTTTAGTGAAAAACATATTTAGTTTGTTTTTTTAGCCCAGAGTCCCCTTTATTTATTCAAACTTCACCGCGTGTACCTTGAAACACAATCAATAGCACTTAACCGTATGTTGTATGTATAAGGGTTGTCATTTGTTCTAGTAAGTAGTTATAGTTGATCAATTTATAATACAACTGAATGACATCCTGCAATGTTTTAAAATATTCAGTTGAACCTGTCTTAGCAGTCAGCTGCATTGAGCAGACACCAGTCATAAACAGCCAGGTTCAATATGTCATAAACTGACCTTAATATTCTAACGGATCTACGTTCGATTGAATATTTTTAGAGCCGAATTTGTGAAACATCACTAACGCAGTAAACTTCACCAACAAAATATCCTAAAATGTATTGATTAGTCCAATATTGCGGTGAAATTCGCCCCTGTACAGTCATTTATTCTACAGCATGGCAGTTAATATTAACCAACTCTGAGACAATGAATATACCAGCCTTCACTGTGGACAGGCAGCATTAATTATTTATTGCAAAGTAAGAAAATGTGGAAAAAAATGTCGAAACGTAAAACAATTAATATGCCAGCACTTCAGCTAGTATTGACTTCAGGATTTTCTTTACTCATCACGGTGGCAGTATTTAAAGAGTTTAATGACCTTTTGTGCGGACATCTTTAAAAAGAAAAAAAACAACAAAGGAGCTCGATCAGTAACTTTCTTCCTGTCTATCTCATGTATTCAACTGCATTTTGCTTGACTGTGCTCGTTGCTACATTTGTGTTGAAGTTCATCCATTTTAATGCAGTTTTGAAAACCTGACAGGAAAATTTTTAGGTTGATTCACCTTTTTTGAAAACAGGTTAAAACGCTCAGCCGATCGTTTCAAGGCTAAACCACAAGGTTCCCTTTATGTTTGTTGTTTATCTTGGTGTCTTAGAATTAGAAGTGATAATATTATTTAAGAAAGGTTCTTTTTATGTCCCCGATCCTGGAGGTTAGGGTTCATAAAGTGATCAAAATGACAGTCCGTCCGGCTGTAACTTCATCTGTCACAAATCTGTTTTCGGAGAATAACTTTGCTACTAATGACTAAAATGCCATGGATTCATTTCAAATAAGACTGTTTGATATTCCACACCGCATATCGTTCAACTGATATGTCCTCTTGAGGCGTAAATTTGTAAAATTGCAGGTATATTTTACCTAACCGGGGTAATATTTAACACGCTATATGTTTATTTTTCTTAAAATATTCATAATTTTCAGTTAATTGTATAATTTCGGAAAGCCCGTTCATTTTAGTGGGTGCGAATTTAAGTGTTCTAGATTTAGTTCTGGCATACTTCTTTTAAGTCTTGTAATGCTGTTAATTCATAAAATCGTTCCTCCGTGAATACCACTTATACTCATTGGGCAAACAGTAAACTATTAGATCCAAATCACCCTGCACATATAGATCAACACTGATCACTTCTCAGTTGAAATAAGCTTACGAATCTTGAAGTAAACAGTATAAATCCTGATAAGACTGCAACGATCTGCATACTAGTCTTGATCTACCCTGATCGTATACGAGATGTTAGTTGTTTCTTAAAAGTAAACACTCATGGGTTACCCATTTTCCTGTATTTGTGGCAGAGTTTAGGCAGATTGATAAAAAAATAAAGCCAACATAACAAACAATGATTCAATTTATTTTTATGTTAATTGTATTAAATGCTGTTTAAACGAGGTTTATGTCCCCAAATAAAATGGAATTACATTTTTCTTAGTTTTCTCTGTGGGCGGGTTATTTATTTTGGTAAAAAGATCTGCAACTTGTTCAAATGAAATTCTTAGACAGAAGAATTAAGTCCTTACTCTATTGATAACCTTTTTTATCACACGGGCGAGCAGTGTAGATCCAGATCAGCTTGCACGGTCGCTTGTGCACAGAAATTACATTTTAAATCTAAAAGCGAATTGTGAAGATTGTGGTCGGATAGATCATATTGCCCTTGGGGAAAAAGTCATATCCCTTGAAGTAAAGTGTTAAAACACTGAAACAGTATTTCTTTATTCTTTTAATCTTAAAAATGCACTTGTTCATCAAACAATATCAATATTTATAATTGTTAAAATTTATTAAACACTTTAAAAAAACCTTTTAGTAATCCAGAACAGCCCAAGCTTGACTTTTTATTTATACTGCTTTTCCATAATTCCATAATTAAATTAAACCTCTCTGTTTTATGTATTAACGATACACCATTATGATCAGTAAAATGTTCGCGTGGAAGTGTTTCATAGAGTCTTATATAGCGGTTATGCACATTTCGCTCTTAATACTTTTAAGACAAAATATTAAGTCTTATAATATTTGTTATGTTCATGTTGAATTAAACCAAAGCACGCAATATTATTCCATGGTCAGTTCGCATTGACTCCGTTTTAATATTCCATAAAATGTTTCTTCATCTGGTGCACTCTTAGAAATAGGCCCTTTTGTGGTTTGTTTGCAATGATGATATGCTCAGCCATAATAGAAGTATCTGCTTTCCTAACTGTAATTTTGTAAAACAACTGTATTTTTGCTTATTAAAACTGAGTACAGAACTGAAAAGATTTTTTTAAACAGGTCAACTGGTTGCTGAGATATTATCATTTGAAAAACGGCAAGTGAAGTGAAAAAGATGTAAAGAATTTAAGTGCATAAAATTCCAAACTGGTTTGTCCATATGTTTGTACAGTCTTTACAGTGATCAAAATCAGTTAAGTTATACTCATATGTAGCAAAATAAAAATTTAATGGAGCTTTATTGACCTATATTAAAAATCAAAGATTTTTAATTTATTTGCTTGAAATACAAGTATTACTGTTTCTTATTATAAATGTGTACTTCTGATAAAATACATTTTGAAGCATCAAATATAAGTGCTTTAGAACTTGTGGTAAGGCATAAAGATAAAAAAATCATATTGTTAAGAAAGTGTGTCACACTCCTGACAACCACGAAGTGCAGTTAACTCATAAATGTTTCACTAGGGCCATTCCTTTTTGTCACAATTTAACAAAACATGACATAGACTTCTAGGAAAAAACATGCTCTTGTTTTCATATAAAGAATGTAATGTTGACAGAATATTGCAATTTGTGCATAATTTCACACTCCTGACAAATTTATCTGACATTTTTTGAAGGGAGCTGCAGACAAATATAATTTCAATAGAGGTCATAATATTATAGTTATTGCATCTAGAAACATAAAACTTAATGATACACAAAACATTTTTATGTACTTTTAATCTTTAAAGTCCTATAAGGATTATCAAGGTGCACGCTTAGAAACAGGCCCTTTTATCAAGGATAATCATGCCCTTGCTTGTTGCTATCAGCCCCAAACACTCTATCTTCATCAATACTGATCGTTATGTGCCTCGTGGTCTGGAATATGTTTTTACCAGCAGCATCTGATGATATTCTCTGCAGTTCCCGGTCTTATACGTCATGGATGTACACATTATGTCCCAGATCAGATATAAATATGTTGACATCAATTTGAACCAGACCCCAGCAGTCATGGCTCACTGTGAGGGAACGGGTAACAGTCAGCTTGTTTTCAAGAGATGCAAATTGGATCGTTTTATAATCAAACAGTGATACAGCTGCTTCTGTCTTGCTAAAAGACAGTCAGCACGAGATGGTGCATAAGGATTAACATAATCTTTTACTGTCTCTGTGGACGTGTCCATTCGTTTAAGCCTTTTATAATTTCGTTCAGTCATAAGAAGAAAACCATCTCCGGTAAGGCAGGAACCCTCAATATCGCACTTAGAAGTGTCGTTGGCAAGCTTCAAATTTATTTCTTTTCTATGTTTAACTTTATAAAGTATGTCAGTTTGTCCAGAGGTCGAGGTTTTATTACACGCTATTCTTCCAAACGTTTGCAATTTATGTAAGAATGTTTTAATGTTCTGATTAGTAATAAAGCACACTGTCTCCATCGTTCTCTTTTGGTGATGTTTCTCTACATCCTCTGCTTGTATATCACTTTCTCTTATGACTTGGTGCTGACAAATTCTCGAGCCATGTTTCCCTCTGACTGCTTTAATTGTGAAGATACTAAAACTACTTTGGGTAACACATTGGCTTTTGTTTTGATTATTAACATTTGTTATTAGCTCGTGTCTTACTTACACTTATATTTACGCATACTAGTGTGTTATTCTGCACCGAACAAAAAATGTCTACCACTTCCACGGCAAACAGTAAAGGTGTTTGAACATAAAAAAATGGCTATTAAGTACCCATGTTAAGTGCAAAAGCCGTCGTGAAGCTATATAATATTATGCAAAAACTAGATGATAATTTAGCTAAAATAGATCCAAGAACGGTATATTTTAACTAAAAACATTTTTAAGTCACGCAATTTTCTGTTTCACTTTGTAAGCAACCTATCTTTCAGTTTATCTATTCAATAATTTTTTGTTAAGCCTCTAGAAAAATAGGTTAAAACCCGGGTGGAGCTTACACGTCTGGTCTCCGGGTAGGCGTTTTTTATTACGATAACAGTGATAAACCTACTTACCAGGTCAAAATATCTCCGGAAATGCACAACATAACGCAATATTTCGCCATTTTGTTCCGCGCAGAAAATTTCCTTCACTTACTTTTCCGCAAAAAACAAAAAAACGTTCGATCCCCTGATTCAAAGACAAACACTCCTCGTGCAATGAAATATTTTAATAACTATGACATGTATGACCTTGCGTTACAATACAATTATGAACAAAACCCTTTCATGTCAGTTCATACACTGTAGTTGAAATATATTGTGAAATGAAATTACTATCGCTGCATATGAGTTTGCTTTATTTTTTTTAATATTTCGTCTTGTATATGTTTGCAATAATTAATAACTTTTACAGATCCTAACTTCCATTACTGTTTTACAGTAATGTTTTAAAAAAACTGAAATCTTAGTTCTTCAGGTAATTTGATTTTCAGTCAAGTCGCAACTCTATTACTCAAGTTCAAGCACTGTGATGTTGCTGCCATTACTCGTCACATATAGTCTGGTCTTACTGTGATCAAAGCACAGAGATTGAGGCCTGAAAACTTTCTCCAGCTCTCCTAACACGTTATAGTCCTGGCCTATCTGGACAACTCTGCCTGGAGATTTTTTACAGACAAACATATTTCTTCCATCAGAACACACTCCATACACATTTCGCAGTAAAGGATCGGTCAAAGTAGACAGGTACTTTCCCTGATTATTAAGGATAATCACACCATTACTGTTATCAACCACAAACACTGTATCTTCATCAACACTGATTAAAATGTGTCTGGTGGTCTGGAATATGTTTTTGCCAGCAGCATCTGTTGATATTCTTTGCAGTTTTCGGCCATTCAAGTCATAGATGTACACATTTTTTCCCAGATCAGATATGAATAGTTTTTCATCTCTATGATCCAGACCCCAGCAGTCATTATTTAGTTTGAGGGAACGAGTAGCAGATAGCGTGTATTCAAAAGATACAAACTGGACCATTTTAGTATCGCACAGAGCAACGGCAGCTTCTGTATTGCTTAACAGACAGACAGCTCTAGGTGATGCTTGAAGGTCAAGATAATCTTTTACTGTCTCTGTGGACATGTCCAGTCGTTTAAGCTTCTTATTATTTCGATCAGCAATTAGAAGAAAACCATCGCCGGTAAGGCAGGAACCCTCAACATCACAATCAGAAGTGTCGTTGGCAAGCTTTACATTTATTTCTCTTCTTTGTTTTACTTTATAAAGCCTGTCAATTTGGACACTGTCCGGAGTTTTGTTACACGCTACTTTTCCGAATGCTTGCTTTTGTTGTAAAAATGTTTTTACATTCTGATCAGCAATAAAACTCACAGTTTCCTCGGTTCTCTTCTGGTGTTCTTTCTCCGCATCCTTTGCTTTGCTTGTCACATTTTCTAATGACTTGATGTTCACAAATTCTTGGGATTTGTTTCCTTCCGACTTCTTTAACTGCGAAGATATTTCATTTATGACATCTATAAGCCTTTCAACCTCCGTTAGTTCACTCATTAAGCGTGACTCAATCCTGTCAAATTCCTGTTTGAGTTTTCTAATTGTTTCTTGTTCTATGCTAGCTAGCAGTGTTTCTAGTTCCTGTCGGAATGCTTTGACAGAAGCGACTTCTTGTTCAAAATCTTCTTTAAGCTGTTTAACTATAGTTATTTTTGCGGTCTTGATTTCCTCCATGGTTTTCGTTGTCTTCTGGATTTTTTGTTTCATGTTGTCTAATTCGGTTCTGTTGTACAGGTTATCGATGTCATCTGGTATATAATGAATATTGGTGCAGGATCTGAAAAGGTTAGAAAAACTGAAATCAGATTCATCTTATGCCGCTCGCAAAATTCTTAAGTATAATGAATGTTTGTTATAAGAAAATCAGTCATTAGCAATCAGATTGTCTCACATCAAAATACAAATAAATAAGTTCTGAGTAATATTTGAGTTTCTAATTATAGTTGCGCTTTTGAAATTTCGATCTGTCACTATTACCGGTATATTCATTATCATTATGATATTTTAGAGCAATCGAGAATAAACCTTATTATTAATAAAATAAGTTCCCGTTGAGTTGCTCTCGACAGTTGATTTCCATTATCAACAACTGCAAACAAACTGTATGTTCGGTTATTTTCAAATTCACATTTTCGTATAATTCGCATAGGAGCAATGGCTTACTGGCCCTTGGGATTTCTTGGGTCATACCCCCGGGAATCATTGCGACCACGACGTTGTGTGAAAATTGAGGCAATTCTACTTCCGTCGTGTTGTCAATTGACGAAAATGGAGGAAAACGGTGACTATGACCCATTATTTTCGCTTTGTAGATACTTGTCAACAGGAAATTCCAAAATCGGACAATATAGTTCAACCCAGATATGTCCAGACTTAACATAAAATGTTTGCGTAAAATTACAAAATAGGACCGTGTAGAACTTTTGGAGTGCAATGTTTACAAGAGAACAGTTGGAAATTTCATGGATATTTTGATCGTAACTTATCAGGATAAATACTTTTTATGGTTTTCAAATTAAATCAAAATTTATTTAAATGTGATTTAATATTCTAGCTAACTTACGGTACATGTACAAGTGAATTTATTTAAAGTTGTTATATGGCGTTCGCTCACAATATGTCTTAATTTGAATCACAACTGAGACATTCAAGTTTGAAGAATATTTGTAAACATTTCCTCAGCTAAAAATGATTGACTCGTTGATTCTTACCTGTGCTTCAAGGCAATGCATGGAGAACAAGCAACTTCGTCGTGTTCCTTGCAGTACATACTGGTAACCTCTGCGTGGTGCTGAGGGCATCTCTGTGTAACAAAGCTGGGTAGAGACCGATCCGATCCTAGAGACCTGATAGATTAGATAAATTAGATAGGTAGATTTAAAGGTAAAATGCAAACTAAACATGACTTATTTTATAATACATCGTTCAAAAACAATAAACAATGTATGAATTCATACAGCCAGGTGAACATTAAAAGTAAAGGATAACACTAAAAGAAGAGTCGGATTAAACTCTTTTATACATTGTGGTCCTTGAGATGTAGTGTTTTATGACAGGGAGATTATTGATAGGTCAAAATTAACCTTTAAGAATGTTAATTATTACAAATTTAGTTGATAAAAATATAAAATGTCATAAAATAAGACATTTGTCATAAAAAAGTCTTATAAATAAATAAATAAATAAATACCTGAAGTCAGCTCCATCGATACGGGTGATAACATAAATAATTCAATCAATCAATCAATCCATCAATAAATAAATAAATACCTGAAGTCAGCTTTATCGAGAAGGTTGTGTCCCCTCATAGCCGGATACATCTTGTGCTTAACTGAACAAGGTGAACAATAATAGTCTTTGCAATCCACACAGTAATTATCCGCTTCTCTTGTCCTGTTTTCTATAAGACAAACACAGCATTTTATATGTATGATTTCATCCGACGTAATATCAAGCTTACTTGTCGCCATTTTGTAAGTGGTGAATTTAACTTCCTTAAACTGATAATAATAATCAATAGATCACGTGACTTAACGCGCTATTTTTAAATTTGATATCATTTATCGTTTGATACAATTTAAACAGGCCATGTTAATCAAAGCTTAAAGGTGCTGGTCACGTATTAAGACGAAAAAGTTTAGTGTATTTAAACTGTTAATATTGTTATCGAAGTAAATGTTTAGTAATATAATTACGCATTCAACGCTCGAGAGTGAATATGTTTGAAGCCGAAGTTGTGATAGCATTACTAATTAAAAGTAATAGAATTCACTCGCAACAGGTCCTTAAATGTAATGATAAGTCCGATATTTCGGTGATCAATCATTTATAAGCATTTAACAGCATGACAGTTTATATTAACCACACTTGAGATATAAACAATAAGTTAAAATATAAAACGATTCATGAAAAAGCACATCAGCTAGTGCCTAAGAACTGGCTCGATGATTATGATCTTTACTTATGACGTTGGCAGTAATTAAAGATTTTACTAAAGGTTTGTGCGGAAATCTTGAAAAAGAAAACGAAGGAGTTCGATCAGTAACTTTGTTCCTCTCCATCTCGTGTATAAACCTGCATTTTGCTCGACAGTGCCAGTTGCTACATTTGTGTTGAAGATAATCCATTTTAATGCAGTTTTGAAAACCTGAAGGGGAAAATTTAAGGTAGATGGACAGGTTGCCCACCTAGTTTTGACGTCAAAAATTAAATATTGTCCAAATCTGATGAAATTTGGTCAGAATAAATTGTGAGGATCGCTTTTTTGAAATATGCAAAATATTTTCACTTGCCGGCGACGGTTATTGAAAAACAACGCCATCTATGAAGGCACACTGATTTCCTCCATTTTTACCTAAATGTAGAGATTTAACTGTGTAGTTTTCGCCAAAATGATACGAGATTTGCCTTGAACATGTATCGGTAATATGATTTTAGTAAAATCGTTGAATTGACACATTCTTTGTACTTGTAATATCATAATAATTTGCGTACGTAAAGTAGTGGCATTCAGAGGCGGGAAACATAGATTTTCGCCAGCAATACTTACCATTCATAATGGCGGGCGATTTTAGTGAAACTGTTTAGTTTGTTTTTGAGCCCAGAGTCCCCTTCTTTTTTATTCAAACTGCACCTCTTGTACCTTGAAAGACAAACAATAGCACTACACCGTATTTTGTATGCATAAGGGTTGTCATTGGTTCTAGTATGTTGTTATAGACTGATCAATATAATGATACAACTGAATGACATCCTGCAATATGTTAAAAGATACAATTGAACTGTCTTAGCAGTCAGCTGCATTGAGCAGACACCAGTCTTAAACAGCCACTTTCAATATGTAATAAACTGACCTTTTTTCAAATTTTACCTGTCTTAAACAGCCGCCTGTGTTAAGCAGCCAGTTTTCGTCACTCCATTGAGTGGCTGCTTAATATAGGTTTGACCCTTTATCACTTGTAGATATTTATTCTTTCAGTTTTTGTACGGATTTATTTGTACAGCATTATAAATTCTTGGTAATTAGTTTCAGAAGATTATGACTACAGAAAAAATCAATATATGCATATCAGGAATCGCCACACTCAAAAAACACAGCCTCCCCACGCTGAGAAAAAGAAGAGAGGAAGAGAGAGAGAGCGCATGTTTTTTTTTATACGTATGTCAATTAAAATAGGACGCCACAAACAATTAACGAAGAAGAGAACCTTAGGGGATACCGCTTTGGAACGGTCAGTGGCAAAACAAATTGCCACTGGGAGTTAAAACCAGGTTCTAGGGTGCACCAACCTCACACTTGCCCCAACAGGTTCTCGTATCACAAAACAAGTACAAATTGTCTTGGTGAAATAACTCCAACCCACCCATCAGCTCAACAATGTTGCATGCAAAAGCATAAAAACATATAAACATACGAATTTAATAGCATTGCAAAGCCAAAGGGCGGGTACTCAATGATCTTACCGAGACCAGAGCACCTGGAGTAAAATCAACAAGAACACGATGACACGGATAAAAGAAACAAATCGAGCTTCTAGGTTCTTTTAAGAAAAGATTTCCCCATAAACCTTCATAAACTCTCACACCCTTGCCACCGTCGTGCAACCAAAGAGGTAAGCATAATGATCAACTGTAGATGGGTTAATCACCAGGCCTGCAGAGCGCTGTAAAATATCATGTTGGTAACCTTTCTTTTTAAATTTACAGATGGTTTTTACGAATAACCGGGAGAAATTAACATCGCCTTTTATCTTCTTAAGTTTATAAATGAAATCTCCATAAAAACTGGCTGTGAAATTCCTTGTTGCAATAGTGATTTTAAACTGCAGCTGTATTTATGAATTAAATCTGGATATCGGCGACAAAACTTGCAAAAGGTTTTCCTTAATTTGTGATACCGATAACCTTGTTTTAAAAGTTTTTCTGTAGTGCAAAAATTACGTTCATTGAAATCATTTACATCGTTGCAAGCTCTTGAAAAGCGAACAAGCTGTGAGATATAAACCCCGTAAGAAGTTGCACGAGGAGCATCGCCGTCTAGAAACGGAAAATTTACTATATTAAAATTAAAATCATCTCTTTTATCATAAATTTTAGTAGTAGCCTGCTGTTAAGGCTTCAAATAATGTTATTATAGTGTGACGTATACACTATATAAATGTTCAAACTGAAGAGCTTAATAGCACTAATGCTTATACACTGACTTCTTCATCTGAGAGTGATATTGTTACTGCACACACTCTACAATTACAAAATTTAGAATCAGTGTTAAGCCTAAACAAGACAAAGTACCTACTATGTATTGGTTGCCTAAAATGCACAAAACACCGTACAAAGCAAGATTTATCGCTAACTCTAGTTCTTGTACAACAACAAAGTTATTCGTGCTCTTAACATCTTGTCTAACAGCTATAAAAGAACATGTAATTAGGTATTGCGAAAAAGTTTTTGAAACCACTGGCAAAAATTTATTTTGGTCTATAAAAAATTCAAATGACGTTTTGAAGAAACTTAAATCAAATAATTTTCAGGCGTTCTGTTTGTCTACATATGATTTTTCTACCTTGTATACTTATCTCCCTCATAATTTAATAAGAGACAAGCTAACCAGTCTCATTGAAAAAACTTTTGCTAGAGAAAATAAAACATTTATTGCTTGTAATGACCATAGGGCATTCTTTACAGATGGTTCTTATGATAATTATACTTCATGGACCTGTCAAGACCTTATCCAGGCGCTCACATTTTTATTGGATAATATTTATTTGAGATTTGGTACCTCTATTTATAAACAAGTAATAGGCATTCCAATGGGTACTAATTGTGCACCCCTTGTTGCTGATCTGTTTTTATACTGTTATGAAAAAGATTTTATGTTATCTCTTTCTACCGAACATCAAGATGATATTATTACAGCTTTTAACAACACCTCGAGGTACCTTGATGATTTATTAAATATAGATAATAACCATTTTCCATCACTGGTTAATAAGATTTATCCTAAAGAACTACAGCCTAATAAAGCGAACACTTCAGAAAAGCAAGCAAATTTCCTTGATTTAAATCTATCCATCGAAAATGGTTACGTCACTACTAAAGTTTATGATAAAAGAGATGATTTTAATTTTAATATAGTAAATTTTCCGTTTCTAGACGGCGATGTTCCTCGTGCAACTTCTTACGGGGTTTATATCTCACAGCTTGTTCGCTTTTCAAGAGCTTGCAACGATGTGAATGATTTCAATGAACGTAATCTTTGCACTACAGGAAAACTTTTAAAACAAGGTTATCGGTATCACAAATTAAGTAAAACCTTTTGCAAGTTTTATCGCCGATATCCAGATCTAATTCATAAATACAGCTGCAGTTTAAAATCACTATTGCAACAAGGAATTTCACAGCCAGTTTTTATGGAGATTTCATTTATAAACTTAAGAAGATAAAAGGCGATGTTAATTTCTCCCGGTTATTCGTAAAAACCATCTGTAAATTTAAAAAGAAAGGTTACCAACATGATATTTTACAGCGCTCTGCAGGCCTGGTGATTAATCCATCTACAGTTGATCATTATGCTTACCTCTTTGGTTGCACGACGGTGGCAGGGGTGTGAGAGTTTATGAAGGTTTATGGGGAAATCTTTTCTTAAAAGAACCTTGAAGCTCGATTTGTTTCTTTTATCCGTGTCATCGTGTTCTTGCTGATTTTACTCCAGGTGCTCTGGTCTCGGTAAGATCATTGAGTACCCGCCCTTTGGCTTTGCAATGGTATTAAATTCGTATGTTTATATGTTTGTATGCTTTTGCTTGCAACATTGTTGAGCTGATGGGTGGGTTGGAGTTATTTCACCAAGACAATTTGTACTTGTTTTGTGATACGAGAACCTGTTGGGGCAAGTGTGAGGTTGGTGCACCCTAGAACCTGGTTTAAACCCCCAGTGGCAATTTGTTTTGCCACTGACCGTTCCAAGGCGGTATCCCCAAAGGTTCTCTTCTTCGTTAATTGTTTGTGGCGTCCTATTATAATTGACAAACGTATATAAAACATGCTCTCTCTCTCTTCCTCTCTTCTTTTTCGCTGCGTGGGGAGGCTGTGTTTTTTTAGTGTGGCGATTCCTGATATGCATATATTGCTTTTTTAGGATAAATCTTATTAACCAGTGATAGAAAAAGGTTATTATCAAACGATATTTGTTGAAAGGAAATAGTATATAGACACATCAATGATATATAAGAACAAGGTTTATCCCAAATTTTATAATGCTGTCTTACTGATTTACACAGATTATTACATAATTACAAAACTCTAAAACACTCCCAGTACTGGGTCCGAGATTTCAAACTAGACTAAATGGAGACTTGACTTGAGCTTAACTAAAACAAGGCTTCATTATTTTCATATTGGCCATGTTTGGTGGATCCCAGAGTTTTCTTTTTCACCAATATTTATGGTTAATACATTTGTATTTATGATTAATAGCTCTGCTGATCTTATAGTCACGTTTGATAGCATTGAAGTTCCACTTTCGTCTATCTTAATTCTTTAGGATTCAGCCTTTCTATCATGTTATTTTAGGAAAAGAATGTGGAGCGGGCTATTGAGTGGATATTTAGTAATGCTGATGAGTTAGATCCCAGCATGGACACTGGTGAGCAGGCGGAACAAAGACCAGAATATGGAGACGGAAGTGGAAGTAAGTGAAGTAGATCTAGCCTGTCTTAATTTCTTAGTCTCATAACACAGTAAATTCAAGATCAAGAACCAGAATGTAGATAAGGAAGTGGAAGGAAGTGTAGTAGATCTAGCCTTTTTTTCTGGACGAATGATGGGTCATAATATATTATTTCTATGTAACTATTACTTGATTATCTTTATTATAGTACTATTAGTTCGGCCCAAGGGGATAATTTGCCCGGCTTTAAATAGAGGTTTTTAGCGAATGCTGACAACCATGTGGCCCAGCTTTATATATAGATCGTTGAGTAATGAACGGGAACCATGTTGTATGTACGTTAATTTCAAGGTCAAGCTATTTATAATTGAGTATATATATATATATAAATTATATGAATAGATCGATGTGTCGGTGTTTTCTTTTAATTATGCGAATTGAAAGTTTATTGTTGTAAGCAGTTATAGAAAGATTCTACATGGAGTAAGAGACATTGTTCAGATAGTTATTCTTGGATGATATTGAAGTTTGTGTTCTGTTTACGAATATTGGCAATCCTATGACTTGAATTTTGGCGCGTGAATGAGACCTATATATGATGGTTCTTTGTTTACAAATGTTTCTGATGTTAAAATTGACGGTTCTAGTGGGTTTCTGTTTTACAAGAAGGCGATTTTGTGTCTATAAAGTAAATAGTGATTGTATAACCATTTTTTGTAGGTCTTTTTCTGTTGTTCAGAATTATTGTGACTCATCCCCCATCCCCCAGCTCCCAACCCCTAGTTTACGGGATCAAGATGCTGAATATAGAAAGTTAGTATAGATTTTTCATCCTGAAAGTACCAAAGGAATTGCCATGTACGTGGTAGGACAATTTTGAAAGATATACTGTTGAATTTAAATAGAGCAAATTCATTGTAATGTGGTTAGTGCTATGATAATGTTTAACTTCCATGTAACTCCTTCATGAAATTAAATGTTGGCGTAACTGTCCACAAAGTGCAAGGTCTAACATTATTTTCAGCTGCTGTTGATATCGGGAAAACGATATAACAAGGAGGAATGGCTTACATAGTTCTCAGTAGAGTATCTAGTTACGAAAATCTACAATGACAATAATGAAAAATCAGTTACATTTATGAAATTTTGAGTGCTCTTAACGATCCACTGCACTCCTCCTTGTTCGACCATCGATTTAAAACGAAAAGTATCAAACTAAACAAAATTAACATTCATTTGTGCAAAATTTCATTGAAAGGCATTTTGCCGTTTTTGAAATGTTGATACTTTTTTATCGATAAAGGTGCAAAGAGGAGTGTAGTAAATCCTTAAAATGTGAGTAATTATTTTGTATCCTAAACTAAATACATATCAACACATATAGTTCTGTAAATTCTTCATCATAATTCATGTAACTATAGCAACCATCTCTTCCACTATTTTCTAGCTAGTTTTCATTATATTTAAACGTAAAACTTTTCAATTCTTTTGTTTTCAAATCATTCACTACATTTACTGCAAACTTGTAAATGTTCAGCAAACAAATTTCATCATAATTCCCATTCCATACCTATTCCGGTATACTTCATTTCAAACTGCACTCCTTGTATACAACGCGTTCCACAACTACATGTAATATACAAGCACATCCTTCAACGTTCAATAACCTTTGCCAATAAAAGACAACAATATAGTATCACTTAAAAATTCTTTCTTTGTTTAAAAACAATCCATCACCTGCATGAACTCTTACAACCAACATCTAACTTCTTTTAAATGTCGTCCACATATAACACATCTGTGTTATACTTTTCTTGTTAGTCTTATTATATGGTAAATTCAAGATCAAGAACCAGAATATAGAGATGGTAATGGAAGTAAGTGTAGTAGATCTAGACAGTCTTACTTACAGTTATTTAGTCTTATTTTATGGTAAATTAAGGACAATAACCGGAATATAGAGATGGCAATGGAAATAAGTGTAGTAGATTTAGCTATCCCAGCCAATATTGGTTTGGATATTGTCCAATCACCCCTAAGGATATACCTCCTGCTTTTTATATTTTGCCTTTGGCGTCGTTGTCTGTGATATGCAGGTTTTATATTCTAAGATCCCCTATCAAAATTTTATTTTGTTTAGTTCCGCCCATTGTTTTCTCGTTTAGGGCAAACCCATTCTTTTATCTGGGGACCATACGCCGCTGAACATGGAATGGTATTAATCTGAAAATACCTCATTGAAGGTTCCATGTTCACCGCCATATGCATACCATCGTTTGGGATGCTACAGAATTGTACTATTTATTGGTGTAATTACTGAGTTGCGCTCAACCCGGGGCTAGGCGGCGTGGGCTGTAATATGCATTCCCATTACTGCCCATGAACAGGCTCAATCAAACCGAGCCTGCAGTATTTTCATATTTGTCGTGTTCGGTGGCTTTCAAAGTTCCCTTTTCATCTATTTCACTTACATTTAGTCCTATTTAATGGTAAATAAAGGACAAGAACCAGAATATAGAGATGGCAACGGAAGGAAGTGTAGTAGATTTAGCCTGTCTTACTTACATTTATTCTTATTTTATGGTAAATTAAAGACTGGGTGAAATGTATGGGCAAAAATAATTATACTCCTCTGAAAAATGATAAGATTTAATAAAATAATATATTTAATGCATTTATGTATTGAGAAATGTGTGCAAGAGAAATACAAGCAGTTTCTATACTGTAAGGAAATTCTATTATGAATCCAATAATACCGGTATTTTAAGTGCTCTACTGCGGTGAACTGTTTATGAATTTGTGTATGTGCTTCTATTCATTGAAGTTACTTTATTGTTCAGGTTGTATTCTTTAAGAAATAAATCATTGCATCTAGCTTTTGCTTATAATATTTTTCCAGAATTACATCATATGTATATGTTTGCAGTAATAAACAAGGTAAGACAGTGTCTTAGCGTACAATTACTGTTTTGCAGTAAATGTTAAGATGTCGAAGAACTCTGCATGTAACATTACTGTCAGTCAAGTTGCCACTATGTTATTCAAGTTCAAGCACTGTAATGTTGTTTTTATTTAGTCTTGTCACATATAGCGTGGTCTTGTCACGATCAAAGCACAGAGACTGAGGCCTGTCAGCTTTTTCCAGCTGTCCTAACACTTTATAGTCCTGTCCTATCTGGACAATACTACCCGTATGAAGGTTACAGATAAACAGGTTTTTACCGTCAGTACACAATCCATACGAGTTTGGCAGTAATGGATCAGTCAGGGTAGACAGGTATTTCCCTTGATTATCAAGGATTACTACACCCTTTTTATAATCAGCCACAAACACTTTATCTTCCTCAACACTGATTGTAATGTGTTTATTATTAATTTATTTGTTTCCTGGAATATTTTTTTACCAGCAGCATCTGTTGATATTTTCCACAGCTCCCGACCATTCATATCATGGAAATACACACTTGTACAGCATCAGATATGATCAACTTACCATCTGTATGAACCAGACCCCAGCATACATGATTCATTGTGAGGGAACGTGAAGCTGTCAGCTTGTTTCCAAGAGATACAAACTGGACAGTTTTTTCTCACTTACTAGACAGAAAAATCTCTATTTTTAGCCGTGTGAGATTTACTTTTCTCACTTACTAGACAGAAAAATCTCTATTTTTAGCCGTGTGAGATTTCCTTATCTCGCATGGCCTTATCTAACACTCCGCGTGCTCGCGTACTTTCGTATTATTGCGCACCGTATTAATTGAGCACTTTCATTATTGATTTAGCCTACGTCATGATGCTTATTACTACGTCATTTAAGTTTATTATGTGACGTAATTAAACGAATGTTTACTTTTTCAAACAGAGCAAGCTGTTGATTTTGTTTTATCAGGATTTATTTCAAAAATCATTTGGAAAGGATACACTCGGAGATTGCTAAATTCTCAACCCTGGAACTTGGAAGTGTTTATCGTGGTATGAGTCTGAAAACGCTACTTTTTTAAGAGTGTTTCATTCTTATACCGCTGTTGCGAGCTTCGTTAAACATCAGGATCTATGAAGAAAGTGTATGGAAAATAAAATAGGAAATATACTGCTGTTTCATCGGGATATTTCAACTGGTATGTACAATTCAATTTTTTTGAATTTCGGATTGTGACGAAATCACGGATAACCTTAAAAATCGCAGATCTGTTTTCCGTTTTCAACGGATGAACCAGCTGTTTTCATGCCATGAAACGAATCTTTTCCTGTCTTTATTTGTAACGATATTGTTGAAGGCCTACATGTTAGGGGTGTTAAACTTTGACAGGACTGTGTATTCGTGGCTGATTTACCGTTCATACTGGAAGTTACGCGAAAGAAATAGTTCTCTAAAATCTTGCGTTTTTTTAATTTTAAAGAATTTTGTTTGAATCTTTAAGAAGTAAGTGAGAAAAATAATCAATCATTGGTATTCGGCGAAGATCGCGGTATCCCAACCCTCGGGCAATGCTTTCCAGACGGAAACTCGGCACAGCCTCGTTTCCGTCTGAAAAGCATTACCCTCGGGTTGAGATACCTTGATCTTCGCCGAATACCAATGATAGATTCTCTTTATCTCGCATGGCCTTATCTAACACTCCGCGTGCTCGCGTACTTTTGTATTATTGCGCACCGTATTAATTGAGCACTTTCATTATGATTTAGCCTACGTCATGATGCTTATTACTACGTCATTTAAGTTTATTATGTGACGTAATTAAACGAATGTTTACTTTTTCAAACAGAGCAAGCTGTTGATTTTGTTTTATCAGGATTTATTTCAAAAATCATTTGGAAAGGATACACTCGGAGACTGCTAAATTCTCAACCCTGGAACTTGGAAGTGTTTATCGTGGTATGAGTCTGAAAACGCTACTTTTTAAGGGTGTTTCATTCTTATACCGCTGTTGCGAGCTTCGTTAAACATCAGGATCTATGAAGAAAGTGTATGGAAAATAAAATAGGAAATATACTGCTGTTTCATCGGGATATTTCAACTGGTATGTACAATTCAATTTTTTTGAATTTCGGATTGTGATGAAATCACGAATAACCTTAAAAATCGCAGATCCGTTTTCAAAGGATGAACCAGCTGTTTTCATTCAATGAAAAAACGATTCTTTTCCTTTCTTTCATTTTTGTAACGATATTGTTGAAGGCCTACATGTTAGGGTTGATAAACTTTGACAGGACTGTGTATTCGTGGCTGATTTACCGTTCCAACTGGAAGTTACGCAAAAGAAATAGTTCTCTAAAATCTTGCGTTTTTTTAATTTTAAAGAATTTTGTTTAAATCTCCAAGAAGTAAGTGAGAAAAATAATCAATCATTGGTATTCGGCGAAGATCGCGGTATCCCAACCCTCGGGCAATGCTTTCCAGACGGAAACTCGGCAGAGCCTCGTTTCCGTCTGGAAAGCAGTACCCTCGGGTTGAGATACCTTGATCTTCGCCGAATACCAATGATAGATTCTCTTTATTTCACTGAGTTACTGCTGCTTCTGTCTTGCTGACCAGACAGACAGCATGAGGTGATTCTTGTAGGTCAATGCAATCTTTTACTGTCTCTGTGGAAATGTTCAGCAGTTTAAGCTTTTTATTATTTTTTTTCAGCCATAAGAAGAAAACCATTGCCGGTAAGACAAGAATCCTCAATATCACAATCATCTGTGTCTTTGGCAAGCTTTACAGTTATTTATTTTATATTTACTTTGTAAAGTCTGTTAATTTGGCCTCTTATCGAGGTTTTCTTACACGCTACTTTTCCGAATGCTTCCATTTGTTCTAAGAATGTTTTAATATTCTGATCAGCAACAAAGCACACAGTTTCCTCGGTTCTCTTCTGGTGTTCTTTCTCCACATCATCTGCTTTTTTGTCACTTTCTCTGATGACTTGATGCTGACAAATTCTTGAGCTTTGTTTCCTTTCGACTTCTTTAACTGTGTGGATACTTCATTTATGGAATCTATAAGCTTGTTGACCTCCTTTATTTCATTTGTCAATCGTGACTCGACCCTGTCAAATTCCTGTTTGAGTTTTCTAATAGTTTCCTGTTCTATGCTAACCAGCAGTGTTTCTAGTTTTTTTCGGAATGCCTTGACGGAGTCAACTTCCTTTTCGAAAACTCGTTTTAGCTCTTTTACTTCTTTTTCGTTTGCAGTCTTTATTTCCTCCATGGTTTTCATTGTCTTCGTGATAGTTTGTTTTATGTTGGCAAGTTCAGAACTGTTGTACAGGTTATCGATATCATGTGGTATGTAATGTATATTTGTGCAGGATCTGAAACAGTTAGAAGAACCTACATTAGATTCGTATTTTTGCGACTCGCAAAACTCTTTAATTTACTAAATGTTTGTTCTGAAGAAATCTTAGGGACATATGAGATTTTATTTTAAAAAATCAAAAGCAAAAAAAACAACAAAACAACAATAATACAAATACTAAATATTGTTACACTATACTAAATTTAGTGACACTCGACATTAGGACAGTGATTTCATTTTGAACCTTTTTTAAACAAACTTCTGATGATTATTTTTCATGCCCGGTTTCTTTCAAATTCATATTGTTCATTTGCCTTTGAGCAAAGGGTGAAAACTTTCTTTTGATCACATACATGTTTCTAATTCATTATATATTGTAAAAAAAGTAATGTGATGTAATTTTCTTACAAAGTCAACGTACGTCATTTATAGGCATTATATAGTCGGTAGATCTATATTACTATATAGTGGTACAACTAATATTAACCACAACAGAGACCTTGAAGTATTCAACCCTGAACTATCAGGCGCGTAGCTGCCGATACCCAGTTTAAGAAAGTTAAGTAGGTGGCTCAATCCAAGATTCTCTTTAGAAAGCTACAATTGCACCACTGGTACCATTGTTTTAAGAATTTTTCATGATCATGATACCCAGCACAATTAAGAATCCATTTAAATAGACGACTAGCTACGCCTCTGTAAGTACAGTAGGTAAACGTTCCTGTTTGGGAAAGTTGGGGATTTCCATTTTCACTTTCCCTATCATGAAATACTGATTGGAAAGTTTCCTGTTCGGGAAAGAAAAAGCACATTTTTATATACCTTGGGGTATGTGTTCCGGGCCTCACATAATACGTTATAGAGCCACATATTAATTACTTATATCCGTTCTTAAAACAATTATCTTAAATTCTTCCGAGACCAAATATTGAAAAACTTATCGTTTGTGAGATATTCAAGCTTAAATTTGAATGATATTCAAGAAAACCAACTATTTTCAGCACTCCTTGTTTTGAACATATACTTTCCCGAACTGGTAACTATATTGGCAATTTCTTTTACAAGCTGGCATGTAACAACTTTCCTAATTCGGAGAGCAATTTTCAAATCGGTTAAGTTTTCATTTCAGTTTTTAAATGGCTCCAATGTATAATATGATGTCCGGAGCTCAAACCCCAAGGTATATAAAATGTGTGTTGTCTTTCTCTAACGAAAAATTTTTTAATCAATATTTCCTGATCGGTAAAATAAAAAGGGGAATCCCCAACTTTCCCGAACAGGAAAGTTCCCCGACTGAAGTATGCAGCTTTAGCATATTTATTGAAAATATGACACTAGAAAGTCTAACAGGTCATATTTGACACTCTTTTTTTTAAATTCAGATGAAATGATTGACATATTGATTCTTACCTGTGATTTAAGGCAATGCATGGAGAACAGGTAACTTCGTCGTATTCCTTGCAGTACATACAGGTAACCTCTGTCTGGTGCTGGGCACATCTCTGTGTAACAACGCTTGGCAAAGACCCATCCGGTCCTAGAGACCTAATAGATAAGATTAGATTAATCTAGATTAGATTAGACTAAATAAATAAATGCAATAAATAGATTTGCACGTAACATGCATAATATTATAGCATAGTTTATAATAAATCATTCAAAAACAATAAAGCAATTTATGATTTCACTCAGCTATGTCAACATTATATGTCAAAGATAACACATAAGAGTCAGAATAATAATTTTATGTTATTTCCATTGTGGTCTTGTATGACATATAGAGTTTTAAAAATGAGTCAGAATTAAAAGTAAAGAATGTAAATCATGAAAAATTTAGTTGATCGATATAATCATAGATCTATCACAGAATAAGACATTGGGCATATGAAATCAAATTAATAAATAAATAAGTAAGTGAAGTAAAGTAAAGTAAAGTAAAGTAAAGTCAAGTCAAGTCAAGTCAAGCCAAGTCAGTAAGTAAGTAAAGTAAGTAAGTGAGTAAAGTAAGTAAGGTAAATACATAAATAAATCAATCAATAAAAAGCAATCAATCAAACAAACAAATTAAATATATAAATAAATACATACCTGAAGTCAGTTTAATCGGGAAGGGTTATAAATCAATAAATAAATAAATAAATGAATAAATAAATAAATACCTGAAGTCAGCTTTATGAAAGATGGCAATAAATAAATAAATAAATAAATTTATTAATTTAAAAAATAAATATACAAATATAAATAAATACCTGAAGTCAGCTTTAACAAGGAGGTTGTGTCCTTTCACTGCTGGGTACAACTTGTGCTTCACTGAACACCGTGAACAATAATAATCTTTGCAATCCACACAGTAATTTTCCGCTTCTCTCTCCCTGTTTTTTATAAGACAAACGCAACATTTTATATGTATAATTTCATCCGACGTAATGTCAAACTTTAACTTCCTTCAACTGATACGATAATCAATAGATCACGTGACTTAACCGCGCTAATTTTAAGGCATCGCCACACTCCTCCCAATCCTATTCATCGATAAAATAAAATCATCTGATCTTAGTAATGACAAAATGCCATTCAATGAAACTTTGCACAAATGAAGGTTACTAATGTATCTTTATTTTGCATACAGCAAGACAAAATAGAAAAGTAAAGAAACAAAGCTAGACCTAAAAATTCTTTGAATTCTATTTACATATATTCACAAAAACTAGGCGATGCAGAACATAACTTTAAATTCCCTCGTGAGCGCAATGATACTGACAAGAAAATGTTGTGTACTTTGTAAAAAACGTTCAACTATTAAAAGAGAAATCAGTGATTGTCATCCGTTTACGCGACCAGGAAATTGAAGGTCAAATACACTTTTACTAATAACTCGCAAAGTTTACATAAGTAAATCATGAGGACAAAATAAATTGCTGTCAGTATAATATTACTCATGTGGGCTTTTAAAATGATGTTTTGTGTTCTTTAGTTTTTTTGAATTTATGTAAATAGAAGTTGAGGGAATTTTTAGATCTCGGTATTGTTCTTTACCTTTCTAATATGTCTTACCATCTGTAAAATAAAGATACATTTATAACATACACTTGTGCAAAGTTTCCTTTAACAGCATTTTGCCGTTATTGAGATTTTGATAAGTTTCTTTTTATCGATGAATAGAATTGGGAGGAGTGTGGCTGGCCCTTAATTAGATATTTATCGTTTACCATGCAATTTATACCGACCCTGTTAATAAAAGTGCCATCAAGGGTGCCTGGCCATGTACCAGAACGAACATATTTAGTATTTTCAATAATATAATCTAAACAAATAAAAGAAGACAAACTCCAATATTTCACTAGGCGTTTCGAGTTTATTTGACTCTGCTTCAGGTCAATAATACGTATAATCTATAATTTAAACTGTAGAAGATTTGTAATCGAAGTAAATGTGATGTAGTATTCGTACACATTCAATGTTCGAGTGAATATATCAAAGGTCGAAGTTGTGAAGAAAAATTCACTCACAGCAGATCCTAAAATGTAATGACTGGTCCAATTTTCGGCAAAAATCGCTCCTGTTCACTCATTTATAAGCATTCAACAGCATGGCACTTAATATAAACCACACCTGAGACATTGAAGTATACCTGCCCGAACTGTTAATTGTTTGTTGCAATGTAATAAAATATGGAAAACAGTTGAAATTAAAAAAAAATAAATACCAGCACATAAGTTAGTACTTGAGAAATGGAAATGATGATTTACTTTACTCAAGACGGGGGCAGTAATTCAAGGTATATGAAGAGTTGTTTAGAAAGCTTAAAAGCTCGATCAGTTACTTTGTTCCTGACCATCTCCTGTATTAAACTGCAGTTTGATTGACAGTTCTAGTTGCTACATTAATTGCTGTAAAATTCTATCAATTTTAGGGGAGCTTGTACATGTTTATTCCTGAAAAAACCCGCCTGTACACTGGATATAGAACCCTCTTTTGGTGTAAATTTGTAAAGTGGCGGACAGGAGTCCTTTACCTAATCAAGGTAAAATTTAAAAAATATATGTTCATTTACTGAGGCTATGCAGTAACCAACTCTTCAAACATTATCTTAATGGCCAATTTTATCCATCAATAATTATATTTTGCTGTATAGAGGAGATCGGAATAATTACGTGTTTTAGTCACATTTCTGTTAACCCACCATTAAAACAACATTTAAAATGATATTGCCTCTAACTGGGAGCAAACCCGCACCGTCACGGCGACAGCGCCTAGCCCTGCAACTCCGACAAGGCAACCAACTGAGCTAACCGGAACGACCCCAAGAAAGGTTGATTGGATTGCCCTGGTATACGTTATCAGCAATGCACGACATCGGTAACAGTTTTTCTTTACTGATACCAGTACTGACTATGTACGGGGCGACTTTTTACGGCCGCCACACTGCAAAAGTAGCGCTACTCTGAATTTCAAATGATAATGCCTCTACCTGGCAGCGAACCCGCGTCGTGACGGCGACAGCGCCTAACCCTGCAATTCCGACGACTCAACAACTGAGCTAACTTTAAAAAAAATTATT
This sequence comes from Corbicula japonica, assembly GCA_038501625.1. Classification (NCBI taxonomy): domain Eukaryota; kingdom Metazoa; phylum Mollusca; class Bivalvia; order Venerida; family Cyrenidae; genus Corbicula; species Corbicula japonica. The sequence continues at coordinate 27,549 of JAZAYU010001410.1, forward strand.
TGACTTATTGTACATACAGTAAATATTTTCTTTACAAAACAAATTTTTGGAATTCAGATTCTTTCGTTAATCTACACCTATTTGATGTTAATGAAGCAGCGGTATATGAATGAAACAATCCCAAACCAAAGCGTATCAGAATTTCCAGTCTATGGTGAAAACGACTAACATTAAAATTAACAATTTCCTGTACTGATGATTTTAATATAAACTTCAAATTAAAAAAAAAACTTTCAGTTTTTCAAGAAAGGAAGAGAGCAATTTGTTATAAGTATGTCAATTCAAATAAGACGCCAGAAACAGTTAACGAAAAAGAAAACCCTTGGGGTTTCCGCCTTGGAACGGTCAGTGGCAAAACTTGTTTTTGATAAGAAATGGGAGAACCGCACTGCTTCATTCCTTGCGCTTCATGCTGGCACCAATCTGAAATTTGTTTAAGCTACATACGGCTAATTTGTTTTTAAAAAGTGAATATTAATCGTCGAAATGAAGCCTGAAAGTTTTCTTGCAGCCATACAATATTACCAAACTGAAAAGTATATGTAACAATAAACACAGTCAGATACTGAAAAGGTAACAGACATTTTTATAGAGACATTTTCATATTTCTACGCGGGTCATCTGTTTTTTGAACTTTTTTCCTATAAAACCATAGAAGACAAACTTAAAATACAGATCGCATGATGTTGTTTTAAGTTAATAAACGTAACACTTAAGTTTTAAAATGGCATAACGGCAAATCATTTTTCTGATAGAACTGAACAAATATTTAACACCAGTATTGTTATCAATAACAATTTTTTTCAATGGAAAAATAGTCATTTTATAATATATCTTTTATTATAAGTACATAATTTTATTTATTGCATAACTGTTTTGAGGACTGGTGCATGAGAAGTACAGTGATCTATTTAACTAGTGTATATTAAAGAAATAATCAATAGCTTCCGGTGATTTATTGCAGGATAAATCACGGGGGGTAGCCCCGAGTGATATATATATACGCAACTGAACGACGCCTCGTGATTTATCCTGCGATAAATCACCGAAAGCTATTGATTATATCAATTCTAACACATATCTGACTGAACAAGCGAAATAATTTTAACTCAATTTTAGAGCGTTGTAATAAACGCAAATGGGTTATAAGGTCGGCAGTTAGTGTTTACTCTCTAAACATCTCCATAATTCAAAAGCTGAAAATAATTAAAAGATTGAATACATGTCCATCCAACGGCGCATCCAGCATTTGTCATTCCAATTGTCTAATACCTTCACCAGGAAATAGATCTAACATATAAACATAATTTATATTTTTCAAAAAATGTTGCCATAGATTTGAAGCAGAAAGAAACTGGTTTTTTTATAAAATAAAATATTTAAATAGTAACTTTGAAACTTTAACTAGTGTTCAGAAATTTGTATGGCTTATGTCCTCAGAAAATTGCGATGTGGTCAATAGTTTCGCTTCATTTTTATACAATATATATAACAAAAGAACAGATCTCTTAGAAAAATCTTGTAAGAAACTTGCATCAAAATTATGTTTACTTAAACGAATATCATTCTTTCTAACAATGGAAATTAAACAACTCTTCTATAATGCATATATTGCATCTACTTTTGAATGTGGTTGTATTGTTTGGAGTAACGGTAACCGTCGCGACTTAAATAGAATATACAAAATTCAAAAAAGAGCAGCAAGAATAATTCTTAAAAAACCTGTTCGCACACCTACGAAAGATCTTTTTCATATCCTAAAATGGCTTTCTTTTGAATCAAGATGTAAATATCACACTGCGCTATTGGTCTACAAATCTATACATAATTTGGTTCCAAAATACATCACTAACCTTGTAAAAGTATCTAATAACCCTCGGTATAACTTGCGATCTTCTTCAAGAACTGATATTGAACACTTAAAAGGTAAAACTGACTTAATTAAAAATGTTTCAGCTATACATGTATGAGCGTATTGAATGATATCCCTTATGAAATTAGATCTGTCTCTTCCATATATTTATTCAAAAAAAAAATTAAAAACTTACTTGTTTGAAATACAACCTCTTTAAATTGTTATTACTTTTGTATTTGTATATATTTTTTCACATAATTTTACACGATGCATATTTGTAATCGAAATTTGCCTATAGCATGAATAGTGTATATGATTAATTGTGTCTGTCTTTAAGTATTGATGTTTTATATGTTGTAATATATGTTTTTCGTTTATCCATTTTAGAAGGCCTCATTGAAAATAAGCAATTTCTTCATTTGACTTACTTTTTATACTTGCAAATATTGTATTTGTTTGTATTAATTTTGTTGTCATAGATTTTGTCTTAATGAGTTACCTTCTTAAAATAAAGAGATTAGTATTATTATATTATTATTATGTATATGACCCTTGATTGGAAATAAATAAGTCATGTGGTTTATAAACAACGGAAATAACGTGACGTCGTTAAAAAGGCGCATGAACGTCAACTTAACGTTGCAGCAAAATAGCGGAAAATAATTATAGTATTTCATTTAAATGTATAAAATAAATACTATTCTATTACTGTGGTATCATTATATTACGCGCGGGTAAAAATTTCACGAATCATTTTCGCTTCCAATGCTGTTTTTGTGGTAAATTTTTACATGTCAGATAACTGGCATTCTATTTCTGCATGTAACATTTGAGTCAAGTAGCCACCATATTACTCAAGTTCAAACACTGCGATGTTGCTGTTATTTCTCGTAACATAAAGTATGCTTTTATCACGCTCAAAGCACAGAGATTGAGGATTGCCCACTTTCTCCAGCTCTCCTAACACTTTATATCCCTGTCCTATCTGGATAATACTGCCTTCAATGTAATTACACACAAACAGGTTTCTACCATCAGTACACAATCCATACGAATATCTCAGTAAAGGATCAGTCAGAGTAGACATGTATTTCCCTTGATTATCAAGAATAATCACACCCGCATTCCAATCAGCCACAAACACTCTATCTTCATCAACACTGATAGCGATGTGTCTCGTGGTCTGGAAGATGTTTTTGCCAGAAGTATCTGTCGATATTCTCTGCAATTCTCGACCATTCATGTCATGGATATACACAGTATTTCCCAGATCAGATATAATTATGATGCCATCTTTATGAACCAGACCCCAGCAGTGGTGGTTCATTGTGAAGGAACGCGTAGCAGTAAGCTCGTTTCCAAGAGATACAAACTGGATCGTTTTAGTATCGTACAGAGCAACAGCAGCTTCTTTCTTACTCACCAAACACACATCACGAGGGGATTGGAGGTCAAGATAATCTTTAACTGTCTCTGTGGAAATGTCGAGTCGTTTAAGCTTCTTATTTTTTATATCAGTCATGAGAAGAAAACCATCGCCGGTAAGGCAGGAACCCTCAATATCACACTCAGAAGTGTCGTTGGAAAGCTTTACATTTATTTCTCTTTTATTTTTTACTTTGTAAAGTCTGTCAATTTGGCATTTGATCGAGTTTTTTGTACACGCTACTTTTCCGAATGCTTGCATTTGTTCTAAGAATGTTGTAATATTCTGATCTGCGATAAAGCACACAGTTTCCTCGGTTCTCTTCTTGTGTTCTTTTTCCACATCTTCTGCCTTGGTTGTCACTTTCTCTGACGATTTGATGCTGACAAATTCTTGAGCTTTGTTTCCTTCCGACTTCTTTAACTGCGAGGATACTTCATGTATGGAATCTATAAGCTTGTTAACCTCCTTTATTTCACTTGTCAAACGTGACTCAATGCTGTCAAATTCTTGTTTAAGGTTTCTTAGTGTTTCCTGTTCTATGTTAGCCAACAGTGTTTCTAGTTCTTGTCGAAATGTCTTGACAGAATCGATTTCCTTCGCAAAAACTTCTTTAAGCCTTTTTACTTCATTTTCTTTTGCTGTCTTGATATCCTCCATGGTTTTTATTATCTTTTTGATATTTAGTGTCATGTTGGCAAATTCAGTTGTGTTGTACAGGTGATCGATATCATCTGGTATATAATGTATATGAGTGCAGGATCTGAAAATGATAGAAGAATTTAAATAACGCATAACTCCACAATTGTGTCTAATTTTCTTGGGAGCAAAGGGCTTACTGGCATTTGGATAATCTACGCATTTGCAATATGTATTTCCCCTTAAAGGTGACCGGTCGAAAACAGGACGAAAACATTCATTACAGATACGTGATTTCAATATCATAATTTATAATATTAAGCAGTAGAAGACCTGTAAACAAATTAAATGTGATGTAATATTCTCACAGTCAACGTATGATTTAAAACGTTTAAAGCATTAAAGCATTAAAGTCAAATTTAGTTGTTCTAAAGTTCACTCACAAACTCTGGTTTTAAAGCACAGATTAGTTAACTATCATACTGATTTTTACCTGTGATTTAAGGCAATGCATGGGGAACAGGCAACTTCGTCGTGTTCCTTGCAGTACATACTGGTTACCTCTGTCTGGTGCTGAGCACATCTCTGTGTAACAAAGCTTGGCAGAGACCCATCGGGTCCTAGCGACCTGATAAATTAGATTAGACAAATTAGATGGAAAGATTTGAACGTAAAATTAAAATTAACATTGCATATTTGATATGAAATAATACAAAACAATAAACAATGTATGAATGCATACAGCCATATCAACATAATACGTCAAGGATAACACTAAAAAAGAGTCGGAATAAACTCTTATTTCCATTGCCACAGTGGTCCTTGAGATGTAATGTTGAATAAGTCAAAATTTAAAGTTAAGAATGCTTATTACTTAAAATTTTGTTGATAACAAAACTATCATAAAAATAGACATTCGACATAAGAAATCTCATAAATCAATTAACCAATCATCCAATCAATCAATCAATCAATTAATCAATCAATCAATCAATCAATCAATCAATATCAAATTTAAAAAAATAAGTAAATAAATATCTGAAGTAAGTTTAATCGAGAAGGGTGATAAATAAATAAATAAATAAATAAATAAATACCTGAAGTCAGCTTTATTGAGAAGGTTGTGTCCCTTTGATGCCGGGTACAACTTGTGTTTCTCTGTACAAGGTGAACAATAATAGTCTTTGCAATCCACACAGTAATTATCCGCTTCTTTCGTCCTGTTTTCTATAAGACAAACACAGCATTTCATATGTATGATTTCATCAGACGTAATATCAAACTTGCCTGTCGCCATTTTGTAGGTGGTATATTTAACTTCCTTAAACTGATATGATAATCAATAGACCAGGTGACTTAACCGCGCTACTTTTAAACTATATACCATCTTTCATTTACCATGCAGTCAATATGTGCTCTTTAAATTAAAACTTAATGGTCACTATCGGGACGAAAATCTTTAGTGTTTTGAAATATAAAATTTATCATTCAAACTGTACAAGATTTTTAAGCGAAGATAAAGTGATGTTATCAATGACACAGTCTCACGGTATGTACCCGGATAATGGGAATTGCGGATAATGCTAGATTGTGAGAATAATTGTAGATCGCCAGATCGGGAAAACACCATGGAGAGATTAGTTATTGTATGAATTTCATGTTATTGTGATCTAATACTTATATTTTGCGATAGATAACAATCAAGCGATGTCCTAGCCTTCCTCTCATACCCATACATTTGGAATCGGCCTTCAGATAAAGTAAACAAAGGAAAATGATCACGCAACATTCCAGATTTCTACAAATAAACTACGTATTGTGCCTTTTTAAAATAAATTTAAACATGCTTTTTGAAAACGACACTAATGTTATCAAAGCCCAAACATCGACAATCAATATGCCACCTAGCTTGAGCCAGTATTGTGAGCATATTCCTTAACAAACATCTTTTTTCTGAGGCACCTGAAGCAAATTGGATAATGGGGATTCTCTCGGTTGATAATGGGAAATTCAAATATTCATGAAATGGATAATTGTGGAGTTTTAGTGTTTCTCCTAATTGAAATGTTCAGATAAAATTATTTTATTTAATTACTCTTGTATAAATTCTCTTTTTCGCTATCCACTGTGATCAATACAAAACATATGCATCTTTTCATTGTATTTATGACGTTGTTGGTCGAAGCTTTAAAATCGAATTAAAACGTTACAATGACAAATCGTATTGTACGGTGATCCGATGAGGCCATCGTATAAATTGCGCAACGCTGAGAAAAGCAAATCATTGTTTGACTATTCAAACTTTTATATTAAAATAAACACTATGCTGAATGAACTTACTGAGATCTCTTCAATATTGGAAAGGGTATGTTGTGAATATATTTGATTTTTAAACATAAAATCATATTATAAATATCATGCCTATTCCTGATATTCCTTATATTGGCTATCTGTTTTATCTACTAGCTAACTCTGATGATGCAATTCAACTTAAACAGCACTTTGATTTTTAGTATCATCTAACACAAATAACCGGGTAGGAGTATATTTTCATTTAAATCCAAACATGTAAAGCGTTACTCAAATAAATTTCTCTCACACCAGATCACGACACGTACATATTATACTAAAATTTCTACGAAATTCGCTCTTTTTCAGTCAATTATAGGCTTTACTTTTGCATATTGGCACAAAAAATATAAACCCCAAGTAAATCATGCTTCTTAATTGATACAGTTTTTTAACAGTAGGCCTAACTATCCAATTGGCAAAGGACGTCACTCTCAAAAGCGTTCTTATGTATAACGTTGGCTCCCCTTACGTGAATACGTATCTTAGACCATAATTGTTATAGCAATTAACTAATGTATTTATCACCCAAATATACAGATTCGCTTAACCCGGGTATTAAGAAACTTTGGGTTAGTTCTTAGTTGTTGCCTTCGGGACAGAAAGAAATTATGCTATTTCGAGAAATCATTGAGATAAATGGGTCATTTATCTTGTCACTAGAGCTGGTGGTATTGTTTCATAATGATAGCAGTTTGCGAAAGAGGATGGAACATGCAATAAAAGAATAGAATAAATAGTATTAATGTTGAAATAAGGGAAACTATACAATTATCCAGTCAAGAATTACCATTGTCCATTCACTTTTTCTAGGCGAATCCCAATTATCCAATTTGCTTCAGGTGACTCAGAAAAAAGATGTTAATTAAGGAATATACTCATAATACTGGCTCAAGCTGGATGGCATTTTGATTGTCGATGTTTGGGCTTTGATAACATCAGTGTCGTTTTCAAAAATCATGTTTAAATTTATTTTAAAAAGGCACAATACGTAGTTTATTTGTAGAAATCTGGAATGTTGCGTGATCATTTTCCTTTGTTTACTTTATCTGAAGGCCGATTCCAAATGTATGGGTATGAGAGGAAGGCTAGGACATCGCTTGATTGTTATCTATCGCAAAAGATAAGTATTAGATCACAATAACATGAAATTCATACAATAACTAACCTCTCCATTGTGTTTTCCCGATCTGGCGATCTACAATTACTCTCAAAATCTAGCATTATCCTCGATTCTCATTATCCGGGTACATACCGTGAGTCTACGTACGAGTGTATATATGCTAATGGACAAAAGTCTTGTCCGGTAGGAAGATTGAAACTGTTTGCATACCAATTTTCAACACATTACTCTACTGACTCAAATTCTTGATTTCGTTTTTATTAATGCATAAAAATGTCCTCTTTGTCTATTGATACCAAATTCATGTCTGTAGAGCAATGTGGGATTTAGGTTTCACGCTTTCAAAAGATAGTATAGAAAACCATACCGGACAAGACTTTTGTCCACGAGTATATTTAAATCCGAGGATGTCATAGCGTTATTACTGCAGTAAAATTTACTCACAATAGGTCTACAATGTAATATTTGGTTAATTGCAACCTATTTATCAGCTTGGACACAACAAAAAGACTGCGTGCTTTAATTGCGCATCTTGCATGTTTTGTTTAAAAATGGAGAAAAAAAAAGATTTTTTTTTAAATCAACATGACACAATTTCACCTCACTAACATAATTTGGAATTTTATTAGTATTTTTTCTACTCTGAGAAATGTCCAATTATTAAAATGTTATCTAATTTATTGGTTTCATTTTCTAGACGATTGTTTCATGGAAAAAAGTATTATTAACAATATTTCAATGGTTTTGTTTGTTGAAATTTTTGCTCATAACCTTTTCCTATTAAAAGTATAAACAATACACTGTAAAATCTTTTATATTCGTGAAATACATTTTTCGTTTATTTTTAGCGCGACAATGGCGGAGAAGTTAGGAAGGAGGAAACTAGTAGTGATACCTGAAGTAGTTTACAAACTGCTGACTCAGAAGTGTCAAACGCAGTCGGAGAGTCAGCCATCTGGACAAAATGTAACACATTTTCGTCAAGAACCTTTACTTTCGATGCGCGACAATTTTTCACCAGCCGAAGCTTTGAGCGAGCAAAAACTTCCATCAAATCCCGTTCCCGAAAGCAACACCGATGACGATAACAGTAAATTTCCCGTTGATCAAAGTCTAAGTTCAGAAGCGAAGCGATTGCTGTTATTCTTAATCAATTTTGGAGAAGGTGTTGTGAACTTAAACAGAAATGGTCATTTATATTACAAAGAAAGTAGACGGTGTGCCAGACGTCTATAGACTTTTAGCGGCTGCGGTCGGACAGAATCCGTTTGACTCACTTCCAAAGGGATATGACACTTTTATGAATGCTTTGTCTGAAATTAATGTACCCGAGGCCTTTGTAGGAATAAGGGTTCGATCATCAAGTTTATCTCGTGACAGAAATCACCGTGATGATATGTTACCTAAGAAAGACGGCAACCGTATTAGATAACCGAAAATTTTTATGTGTGTTTTCATAACTGACTAATACCGTTTTCTATATGATACTGTGCTTACAGTATGCTGTAGTTGTTTTTTTTTAACAAATTTAGTTTACATCGATTGTAAAACAAGTTATTCCAACTTATATTTATCACGCTCGATTGCTTCTTCCTTGGTTGCTAACCAGTATTCGCGCCGTCTGTGTATTGATGAAACTGCAGACGAATCTCATCCCTGGTGGGTTTCGAACTCGCAGTCTCCGGATCTGGAGTCCGACGTTCTAACCCTTGACCACTGTTATTATTATTATTATTATTATTATTATTATTATTATTATTATTATTATTATTATTCACGTGCGTTTACCTAAGACCTTTTTAACTGCTTAACATAGTGGAATACATGAATATATATTTTATCTTAAGAGCAAAACTAATTGCGCCATTAAAACAAAATAATGTAATAACACACTTTGTTGTCATTTTAGTAAGTATAAGCTTTCTATTTTACTACTGTAACAGTAAACTAGATTTGAAGGGTTTAACGACAGAACCGACTTGAAGCTTAAACATGAAAGCCTTATTTTATTGATCAGTGGTAGAAATTGAAAATTATTTTGCGAAAAGAGCGTGTTTTCTATTAGTTCGATTTGGAAATGAGACCATCTTAGCTAGCCGGCATCTTCGTCATATCAGCACCCATATTGTTTTATGTGATTAATTATGGATAATTCTATGTGGTTAGCCCATAGGTTTTGAGCTTGATTCAAACATGAGGAGAGATTCTAATTTCTCACATATATCTATATTTTGGCCATTTTAAGAATGAATGTGAAGGTATCAGTCGGCAAAAGGACTGTTATGTTGCCGTACAAGTCAGAAACATCTGATACTTGACTATTTGTTTGGATCCTTAGAACATTTGGGAGTTTAAGTAATACAACAGTACCTTCAATGTTTTGTCAGTCCTCGGGGTAGTGATGGTATTATTATATTTTAACAAATATGGGGTAGGCATTTATGAAACATAGGAGATACTGTCCTATTCTGCACTTCATGACGCTTGAAGGCAGGTAGATCTTATATTTTGGGTTTCATACTGGCTGAATACTCAGTAAGAGTAGAAAACCAAATAATCAGTAAGGCCAGAGAAAATAAATTATTAGATTCTCATCAGGATTTTGGGATAAAAAGGGGGCTGGTGGGCACTTTTCAATTTTTATTTTTTATTAATGAAATACCTTAAGAAGGTATTTCGGGATGGTCTAAAACCCGTTCTGTCCAGAACAGAATATGTTTCGATTTTTTTACCAATAATTTTTTAGGGGCGGTTGGTTTTGGACAGGGGCGGGCGGGGATGAGAATCTAAAATATTTTTTTCTATTGCCTTATAATAAAGCATATCGACTCTTCAAAACGTGTTTATTCTTTGAAAACCATTGAAAGATTAGGCTTTTTAAAATACACTTTTAAACTAAAACATAGAAACACACTCAAACACTTTTCTAACACATAGATACACCAATAACTAATCGTTCTTTCGAACAAACAGTTCGACCGTCTCGAAGGACTGCGAGTGCCCCCTCAACAAATAGTGATAGTGCTTGACACTTGGCGGTCCTGAAGAGGGATCTCGTTGGGAATACTCGGTCTCCTCGCAGTCCTTCGGTCGGCGCGTCTCCTCCACCTCAACCTCAACACGACCACAACGCCTGTAGTGAGTACCTGCACAACCAAAGTGATAGACGTTACAATAGCTCCAATAGAGAGGTCGGCGTGAAGCACTGAAAATAAACGCATGCGTGTATTTTAATTTTAATATTTAGGATTAAACCTGTTTTCTCCAAAAAAAGAAAATTACACGTACCCAAACACTTATGTTAATATAAAACATAACATAGCATAAAGTTTATTTTATTGACTTAAGCATATCAGCTCATCGTCATAAATACATAGTTTGAATAACATCAGAACATACAACATAAATATTATTTATGTCCGTGAAGTACGCGGGGTAACGGGCTAGCGGTGTGGCGGGCTGGCAGTGTGAACTGGGCGGGCTAGCAGTCTAGCGGGCTAACAGTGTGAACTGAGCGGGCTAACAGTCTAGCGGGGCTAACAGTGTGAACTGAGCGGGCTAGCAGGCTAACGGGCTAACAGTGTGAAGTGGGCGCGCTAACAGTGTAGCGGGCTAGCGGAGTGAACTGGGCGGGCTGGCGGGCCAGCGGGCTAAACTTAAACACTTCATTGAATCAACATGAAAACGTTATGAAACATTTCCCAGCAGTGTGAAGTGGGCGGGCTAACAGTGTAGCGGGCTAGCAGAGTGAACTGGGCGGGCTGGCGGGCCAGCGGGCTAAACTTAAACACTTCATTGAATCAACATGAAAACGTTATGAAACATTTCCCAGCAGTGTGAAGTGGGCGGGCTAACAGTGTAGCGGGCTAGCGGAGTGAACTGGGCGGGCTGGCGGGCCAGCGGGCTAAACTTAAACACTTCATTGAATCAACATGAAAACGTTATGAAACATTTCCCAGCAGTGTGAAGTGGGCGGGCTAACAGTGTAGCGGGCTAGCAGAGTGAACTGGGCGGGCTGGCGGGCCAGCGGGCTAAACTTTAACACTTCATTGAATCAACATGAAAACGTTATGAAACATTTCCCAGCAGTGTGAAGTGGGCGGGCTAACAGTGTAGCGGTCTAGCAGAGTGAACTGGGCGGGCTGGCGGGCCAGCGGGCTAAACTTAAATTTCATTGAATCAACATGAAAACGTTATGAAACATTTCCCAGCAGTGTGAAGTGGGCGGGCTAACAGAGTAGCGGGCTAGCAGAGTGAACTGGGCGGGCTGGCGGGCCAGCGGGCTAAACTTAAACACTTCATTGAATCAACATGAAAACTTTATGAAACATTTCCCAGCAGTGTGAAGTGGGCGGGCTAACAGTGTAGCGGGCTAGCGGAGTGAACTGGGCGGGCTGGCGGGCCAGCGGGCTAAACTTAAACACTTCATTGAATCAACATGAAAAGGTTATGAAACATTTCCCAGCAGTGTGAAGTGGGCGGGAAAACAGTGTAGCGGGCTAGCAGAGTGAACTGGGCGGGCTGGCGGGCAAGCGGGCTAAACTTAAACACTTCATTGAATCAACATGAAAACGTTATGAAACATTTCCCAGCAGTGTGAAGTGAGCGGGCTAACAGTGTAGCGGGCTAGCAGAGTGAACTGGGCGGGCTGGCGGGCCAGCGGGCTAAACTTTAACACTTCATTGAATCAACATGAAAACGTTATGAAACATTTCCCAGCAGTGTGAAGTGGGCGGGCTAACAGTGTAGCGGGCTAGCAGAGTGAACTGGGCGGGCTGGCGGGCCAGCGGGCTAAACTTAAACACTTCATTGATTCATTGAAGTATTAAAGTTTAGCCCGCTGGCCCGCCAGCCCGCCCAGTTCACTCCGCTAGCCCGCTACACTGTCCGCCCGCCCAATTTACACTGCTAATAAACCTTTCATAACGTTTTCTTGTTGATTCAATGAAGTGTTAAAGTTTAGCCCGCTGGCCCGGTAGCCCGCGCATTTCACACCGCGAGCCTGCTACACTGTTAGCCCGCCCACATTACACTGCTAGGAAATTTTTGATAACGTTTTCATGTTGATTCAATGAAGTGTTAAAGTTTAGTCCGCTGGCCCGCCAGCCCGCCCAGTTCACACCGCTAGCCCGCTAAACTGTAAGCCCGTCCACTTCACACTGCCGGGAAATGTTTCATAACGTTTTCATGTTGATTCAATGAAGTGTTAAAGTTTAGCCCAGTTCACTCCGCTAGCCCGCTACACTGTTAGCCCGTCCACTTCACACTGCTGGGAAATGTTTCATAACGTTTTCATGTTGATTCAATGAAGTGTTAAAGTTTAGTCCGCTAGCCCGCCAGCCCGCCCAGTTCACTCCGCTAGCCCGCTACACTGTTAGCCCGTCGACTTCACACTGCTGGGAAATGTTTCATAACGTTTTCATTTTGTTTCAATGAAGTGTTTAAGTTTAGTCCGCTAGCCCGCCAGCCCGCCCAGTTCTCTCCGCTAGCCCGCTACACTGTCCGCCCGTCCAATTCACACGGCTGGGAAATGTTTCATAACGTTTTCATGTTGATTCAATGAAGTGTTAAAGTTTAGTCCGCTGGCCCGCCAGCCCGCCCAGTTCACACCGCTAGCCCGCTACACTGTTAGCCCGCTCACGTCACACTGCTAGGAAATGTCTCATGACGTTTTCATGTTGATTCAATGAAGTGTTAAAGTTTAGTCCGCTGGCCCGCCAGTCCGCCCTGTTCACTCCGCTAGCCCGCTACACTGTTAGTCCGCCCACTTCACACTGCTGGGAAATGTTTCATAACGTTTTCATGTTGATTCAATGAAGTGTTTAAGTTTAGCCCGCTGGCCCGCCAGCCCGCCCAGTTCACTCTGCTAGCCCGCTACACTGTTAGCCCGCCCACTTCACACTGCTGGGAAATGTTTCATAACGTTTTCATGTTGATTCAATGAAGTGTTTAAGTTTAGTCCGCTGGCCCGCCAGCCCGCCCAGTTCACACCGCTAGCCCGCTACACTGTTAGCCCGCCCACTTCACACTGCTGGGAAATGTTTCATAACGTTTTCATGTTGATTCAATGAAGTGTTTAAGTTTAGTCCGCTGGCCCGCCAGCCCGCCCAGTTCACACCGCTAGCCCGCTACACTGTTAGCCCGCCCACTTCACACTGCTGGGAAATGTTTCATAACGTTTTCATGTTGATTCAATGAAGTGTTAAAGTTTAGTCCGCTAGCCCGCCAGCCCGCCCAGTTCACTCCGCTAGCCCGCTACACTGTTAGTCCGTCGACTTCACACTGCTGGGAAATGTTTCATAACGTTTTCATTTTGTTTCAATGAAGTGTTTAAGTTTAGTCCGCTAACCCGCCAGCCCGCCCAGTTCTCTCCGCTAGCCCGCTACACTGTCCGCCCGTCCACTTCACACGGCTGGGAAATGTTTCATAACGTTTTCATGTTGATTCAATGAAGTGTTAAAGTTTAGTCCGCTGGCCCGCCAGCCCGCCCAGTTCACACCGCTAGCCCGCTACACTGTTAGCCCGCTCACGTCACACTGCTAGGAAATGTCTCATGACGTTTTCATGTTGATTCAATGAAGTGTTAAAGTTTAGTCCGCTGGCCCGCCAGTCCGCCCTGTTCACTCCGCTAGCCCGCTACACTGTTAGTCCGCCCACTTCACACTGCTGGGAAATGTTTCATAACGTTTTCATGTTGATTCAATGAAGTGTTAAAGTTTGGCCCGCCAGCCCGCCCAGTTCACTCTGCTAGACCGCTACACTGTTAGCCCATCCACTTCACACTGCTGGGAAATGTTTCATAACGTTTCCATGTTGATTCAATGAAGTGTTAAAGTTTAGCCCGCTGCCCCGCCAGTCCGCCCAGTTCACTCCGCTAGCCCGCTACACTGTTAGTCCGCCCACTTCACACTGCTGGGAAATGTTTCATAACGTTTTCATGTTGATTCAATGAAGTGTTTAAGTTTAGTCCGCTGGCCCGCCAGCCCGCCCAGTTCACACCGCTAGCCCGCTACACTGTTAGCCCGCCCACTACACACTGCTGGGAAATGTTTCATAACGTTTTCATGTTGATTCAATGAAGTGTTAAAGTTTAGTCCGCTAGCCCGCCAGCCCGCCCAGTTCACTCCGCTAGCCCGCTACACTGTTAGCCCGTCCACTTCACACTGCTGGGAAATGTTTCATAACGTTTTCATGTTGATTCAATGAAGTGTTTAAGTTTAGCCCGCTGGCCCGCCAGCCCGCCCAGTTCACTCTGCTAGCCCGCTACACTGTTAGCCCGCCCACTTCACACTGCTGGGAAATGTTTCATAACGTTTTCATGTTGATTCAATGAAGTGTTTAAGTTTAGCCCGCTGGCCCGCCAGCCCACCCAGTTCACACCGCTAGCCCGCTACACTGTTAGCCCGCCCACTTCACACTGTTAGCCCGTTAGCCTGCTAGCCCGCTCAGTTCACACTGTTAGCCCGCTAGACTGTTAGCCCGCTCAGTTCACACTGTTAGCCCGCTAGACTGCCAGCCCGCCACACCGCTAGCCCGTTACCCCGCGTACTTCACGGACATATAATATTTAACAATTACTAGTATAGTGGATATTTTAGTATTCATTATTTTATCGATTATCAGCTTAACGGAAAGAGAAATGTTAAACCTTTATCAAGAAATATACATTATATCGCTTAAATACTAATTTCAATAAAAATGGCCCTACATGTATATATTAACAATTATTAAATGCGGCAAAAAAGTCTGAACATTCACGTGTAATCCTGCCTGGCTGTCTGGTTGTCGTTGAGCTGCGAGTCGTGTTGTCGGTTGAGGTGGTAAAGATGGTGGTGGTGGTGGCTGTCGTCGTCGAGGAAGCGTTGTTGTAATCTACTTCTGGCTCTGGCCTCGCTGGATGGACTGGCACCGGCACACGTGGTCATTGAAGGCATAAATAAAATCATTAACTGATATTTTTGTGTGAGAGAGAGAGAAACAGGGAGAGAGAGAGAGAGAAAGAGAGAGAGAGAGAGAGAGAGAGAGAGAGACAGAGACAGAGACAGAGAGACAGAGAGAGAGAGAGAAAGAGAAGAGCTTCAATATTTCGGTCTAAGTACGCTTAATACAAGTCATCGTTGGATTCAGGAAACTGAAGCATATGTTATAATAGCACGAAAGAATTCTGATATCGTAATATTCTTATTTTCCAAGCGGACGTAACACGTAGATATGATGACAATATAAAAAATCCATTGTAAACAAAATGACTTTCTTTGGAAACAACAATAGTGTGCCTAATTTTTAACCGTAACGCAAAAACATAAATAAATAAACAAGCAAACTTGATTATTTTTTAACGTCCTAGTCTATCTTAAATTTATTTTTAAAATGACAAATGTATTTTTTCGAGGTAAATTACCTTTGCAGTGCTTGTCCGAGTCTGACTGCACTCCGTGCCTGCCAACTTGGAGAACCACGTCCGCCATGCCGACCGGATCGACACAGGTCATCGTCGACTCTTCTATCACCAAGTTCCTGAGCCGTATCGTGGCGTCAATGGCTCCTACCATCAAACCAGCTGCAGTCTGTATCTCTTTAGCCTGGCACCTGACTACCAGAACGACTGGCCTTTCATACCTGTCCTCTCACAGATAAAAGTCTGAACCTAGGTTCAAACAGTCCTCGCACACACTAACCACACTAAAATGGCCGCACAGTGACGACCTGAAACACATTGTCATTACAAACAAATAAAATGCAGACATTATTGCCTGCTAAATAATTTAATTTTAGAAAACTTTATAATTATCTTCTTAAACCGCCTTTTTTATTGTGATTTATTTCTTCAACTGTCCTCTCTTTTATCAGAGGCCCTGTCTGATAGTTACATTATTTAGGCGGCGCTTAACTCTTTGAGACGGTTTCGGAACACCCTAGCGTATTGCCGCTTAAAGCGTTCGTAGTGCTGTATTAAGAAAGCGAAACAATTCGATGCAACGATAAGAAACGCGTTGTCAAATATTAAGTTTATTTTAACCATAAAAAGAATGAAAACACGACATAAAGAAATAGGTAGAAAATATGAATAGCGCTTACGAAATTTAAACTTAAGATTCTAAATATTTTGTGCAAAATATTAAATAATAGTTACATTGCGGAATTATGTGAAAAGTTAGCAGACAATAATTTTTACAAGTACAAAAATAACAAATAAGAATTAACAGTTAAGAAAAATTAATCCCCTATCATTTATTTTAAGTTTAAAGTAATTTAAGTAAACACAATTTTATTTTAAGTCCCATTAATCAAACTTTGAGAAGTCTTTTAACGTATCATAGGTTGTTTTTTTTCAATTTTTTATCGCCTTTTAAAGAGTAGCCAAAGTCTCTAAGACTTAAACATTTCCAAAGGTGAACATTTTCGTTTATGAAGTTGAAGAAAAAACGAGATGAATTGGCCGGATTTTCTAAACTATTAAAATCAAGATGTTTGCAGATTTCCAAAAGTACGGGGACAGGCAGTCAAATAAGATCTCTTTGGGTTTCCTCCTAAGATGTATGAGACCAGTCGTCCGGGTTGCAGTCCTGACATTTCAGGCTCCAAGGTTATAAAACTGAGCATGGAAACCAGTCTCAAATCTTAAGCATCTGATTGGCTGAAATGGCGACCAGTTTGACCAAAATTGAACCAAATTGAATATATTTCATCCCAGAGGTATATAGGGGATATTTGTTTTTACCAGTGCGAGATAGAAATATATTTCACCGAGTGAGCTCCGGAATTCGTATTTTCGCGAGCAGCGATGCCACGAGCGAAAAAGCATAGTTTCGTGGTTCACGAGTGAAATATATTTCTATCTTCTACAGGTAAAAACAAAGTTTCTTTTTGTTTTATGCTTTTAGTGCACAAAAATGAATGAAATGGTGCGAAAATCGTTGGTTTACATGTATGACGCAAGTACCCAAATATGAACCCGTTTTCTAAACGTTCTTTTTCGGAATGTTATGTGCGTTTGGGTACCAACGTAAAAACGGTGAAAATAAAAATGATATTCCACTGTTTGAATACCACTTTCATTTTATTTCACCGGGAATATTATATAATTCAATGGAAAGCATAACATAAATTGGTTTATATATATGAATATTTGGAAAATACAAGCAAGAAAACAGGTCGCTGTAAATTATTCTGCATTTACACATTTTTTTAACATTAAAGGCGCACAAATCGTACAAACTCTTACCTTGAATCGGCAACGCTGGTGTCGCTGACGCGGACAGTGGCTTCCTGCGCCTTGCTCGGTTTATCCTCTGGGTTCTCCCGCCTTGGGTGCTTCCGATAGCGCCCCTTAACTCTCGGGTTAGTGACCGGAGTACCAACTTTGTCGCCCTTGCACGTAATGTTATGTCAAATGGGCGTGTTGCGCGTGCTACATTGACGTAGAACTCTGCAAAGTGAAGACGAAATCTGTCAACGTTTGTAAATTTAATCCGGAATCAACAGTTATTAAAATATTCAAAATAACAATTTTAATTCAATTAAAAAGAATAAATATTTTAATGGGTCATGTCAAATTTACCAATATATTTCAACACATAATCAGGGAAAATTATCATCACTTATTATAGAACTACTCGCTTAACGTTATGAAAGGCACAGAAAACTTAAATGTCAGCTTATACAAAATAAAAGATTTTCATACTGTAAAAATTTTAACTTCCGATACAAAATATACTTTACTCAATCAATCAATATATCATCAAAAGCTTTACTTACATAAAAAAATAAGGAAATCCTAAAAGAACGATGCCTACTATCATAATAATGAATGTGCGAATAAACAACAATTTAGAAATCAAAACATAACAATCTTTCAGCCAAAATCTACATAAGACAATTGTTAACTGATAAAAATGAACATTAAGATATTTAAACTTAATTAAGCATTTTTTTTAACATAAAAATTAAACATAATTGTTACCTGAAAAGTGAAGACGCGATCTGTCAACGTGTGTAAATTTAATCCGGAATCAACAGTTTCCTTTGCTCATTCCGCCCGGCCTTATATACATTTTTACGGGTACGGGATGAAATCACTTAATCATAACCGATGATAGATCTCTCTTTGCAGCTTGCTCAATGTTTGGCTTTGTTTGAACTTGAGATTGTTACAAATCATGTTAACAAAGAATAAGTTATTTCAGAAAAACATCCTGAGTGGAGTTTTTTTTATTGAGAAGAGAATTGTGTTTATTTTGAAACAAACTGTGAACAACAACTCAAGCTTACTTATTCTAAAGAGGAAATACTAACATGGCTTTGTTGAAGGAAATACTTATAATTACGTTTAAGATACTTACCATAAGACTTAAGCTTGGTAACAGTTTAATACACTACACCTGCAATCTAAATTTATTTGACTAATTTGAATCTTTATAAAATCAATACACGAAAATATATTTCAAAAGTAATTAATAAAATTTTACATTTTTGTCCTTATTCTTACATAATTATATTTAAAAACTCATTGTCATAATTTTGTCTTATTTCTGTCCACTGCCCCAATAAACATTCTCCTTCCCGACTTCCAGTCGAGCTTTTATTTTAGAGTTTTCTCTCTAAAATCTTAAAGAGAACCAAAAATCCCATACACTTTGAGAGATTCAACGAAAAACTAAAATGATCCATTTGTAATTTTGTATTATTGTCGGTCATCAGGATGACCGACATATTATAATGGACCAAACTTGAAGTTTGAAGGGTAACACCGGTTAACAGCGGCACCGGACGTGGTCACTTTAGACAAAGCCGCCCGTCTAGAGCTTGGGAATGCTATTCCGTTCCCCCTATTTGCAAGAAAAGTCTTCTAAATGTTGATGAAACAATATCTGGACGTTGTAGTAACATCAAATCAGAAATTGAGCCGATATATAACGACATGTTAAATTATATAAACATACGTGTGTTGTATTTTCTACAGGGTGTAGAAAAAATGTTATGCGTCTTTGTTTAGAAAGTCACGTGATGAAAACCTTCATAGCAAAATATTATTTGTGTATAAATTGAACTGTTACGTTATTTGATTCAAACAACTGTTCAGGATGATCCCATATATGAAATAGATTCAATCCGTTGTATTGATTTTGTTGGTCAAAAGCAAGACATCGTTTATGTTTTTCTTAGAGACTAATGAATATGCGGGCGTGCTCGATTGGGCTGTCGGAACTGTGCCAGAATCAAATTCCGACTCTTCAACAGAATCTGCTTGACTGTTTCACTGCGCTTGTCTGTACTTTCAGCAGACAGCGATAGTAGTAAACCAATTTTGTCTGGCGATTATAGTCGCCAGAGAATCCTTAGCGAGCTTCAGTTATCTTTCCTCGAGGTTTAAAAATAGGCGGTATTCCCCAAGCTTGCAAGTAAAGTACATACTGCTGTTGGTGTTAGATTTAAAAATACAACGAACTCGGAGTCATATTACAAGATGTATGTTTACCGTTATCACAGCAGAGTTGCTGAAAGCAATTTGATGCCACTTAAATGTCGGTCACTGACTTATTGCCATTCATATGTTTGGAATGCATATTATGATGAGATCTGTAGCTGTATTGTTACGACGCTTGTAACCACTGCTGGCGTAGTGCGTCGGGGGTTTAAATGTTAACCATTCGAGTTGCACAAATACTGCACACTGTTTGCCATATTCTGTCGTTCAGGGCGACGTTTACACCTTCTAGATGCTGGTTTAATACAGTATAAGCTGTACCTCTTCTTTTCTTTTTTACAAATGGTTTATATTTACTCTTTAATCAAGTGTTATGTTGAATTATTGTAATGAGCAATAGGCTTAGTTGATAAGTAGCTGGAGAATTTTTTTTAAATAGATACAGAGAACAGGCTTGACGTAATCCAGAAGCCAATCAATCAGAGGCCTCTAGTTTTTTGGTTTACAACAGTCGTTTATTTTCTGATAACGAGGGAGAAAGAGTCTAAGAATCTGCCAAACGAGTGAGATTGGATGTCGGAACAGAATCATGATAGGTTTTTATAAAAAGTGTTACATAATTGCATGTTTATTATATCTTTTGAAGTCTAAAGAACTCCTAATGGTCTTAATAAGCCATACTTCATAGTTCAACTAAGTTTTCCTAGTTTTAAGATCATTCAACAAAAAGCTATATTTATAATTTACTGAAAAATAACACTATTTCTGGTATTTATGTTGGTGAAATTCTTGGCATAGTACTGAAATGTAACCATTATCTTATTTTATGGCAAAATAAAACCAGTATCTAAAAATATTTCAGTTTGGTGCAGTATAAAACACTGACCGATTCACACCACCTATTTCGATGGAATGGGTAGAACGCTGCCAGAACACAATTCCGACGCACTCGATTGGAGTTCTCCCTGTTCTAAATGTCGGAATTTCCAATCGAGCACGCTCCGACTTTTGCGGGAAAGGCTGTCTGTAAACAAAAGTTTACAAAAAGCTAGTCGGTCATTAGCATACACTTTCAACCAAAAATGTATTCCAAAATCTAGAGTTCAACAACAAAATTTCGTGACTGTCCTAGGGTGGGGGGATGAGCAGCCTGACAGGGACTCAAATTATTAAATTTACTATTCTGATCTTCAACAATTTCGTTATAATGCTGAACTGAAACATGTAATATTGGTGGTTCTCGCACATTTTCCAGTTTTTGTTTGTTAGTTTTAATGATGTCAATTTCAGTGTATGCCATGTTAGATGACATTATGCGGGTTTCAAAAAAACTCATGTCCATGCATTGACTTTGAAAATTGATGAACACTTCTACCCATGTGTTAATTTTAAAAATTTGTTTCTTGTGGTATAAATCACCAAACATACGGTCGTGAAACAGTAGAGGCTTATAGTAAACGAGGAGATATTTTAAAGAAGCATTTAGGAGGAAGCGAATGCTCAGAACTTGCTTAATTGTCAAGATATTGTCTTTTAAAGAGAGATTGTGCTTTTTGCGCTTTCCAGTGCAAATGTTGCGAATGTTCTCAGAAGTTAACGGAAGTTTAGCGAAGTGAGGTGATCATTGTTTAAAGTAAAAAAAAAGGGTGGGGGGGATCAGCGATTTTGCCATTTGTTTGCGATTTCCAGTGCACATTTGGTGAATGTTATCAGAAGATACCGGAGGTTTAGCGAATGTGACATGGCCATTGTTTAAAGTAAACATAGGAGATCAGCATGGGCAATATTTTTTTTATCTAATATCATAAGTGTAGTCAATTGGGCGGCGCTACGCTAAAAGACAGTCATCAATACGACCAATAAGCTGCGGACGAGATAAACGACTAGGATGGCCACATGAGGTTATGATTACACATTCAGCGTGGAAGCATCAATAATGATTTTGTTTATTGAACTTGTCTGATATCAATTTATCGGATAAATGGCGACACGTTACCTCAGTTACAAGTACTTAGTCAAGTTTGTTGAAATATAATTTCAATCCATAATTACACACTTTTGCATTTCACGAGCGCACTATTGAAATAACCTGAGATGCGAGAGTTTAAACCTAGTTGGTTTGATGTCTACCCATGTCTTCATTAGTTATGAACATTACATTTTATCTTTTATTCGCAATTACTCATTTAGAGGGACATTTATATACATGTATTATGCTCTTTCTCAAAGATTTGCATAAAAGTGCCTCGTTTTGAGCTTGTTGCACAAAAACTGTCATGTTTTTTTAGATCTATATATCTCCCTGTCCTTTTGATATCCAAGTTGGAGCTCTAATTACGATGCGGTATTTTATGTTTTTGATATGCTTTAAAGTCTTTAACAGGCTCAATGAAACCGAGCCTGTATTATTTTCACATTTTTCGTCTTCGGTGGTTTTCAAAGTGACCTTTTAATCTATTTTAAGAAAACAAAACTTAAACGATTGTTTTGAAATAGAAACTTGGTAACCATTCTATACGTGCTTCTGTATTTTTATCATTTAATTTTTAACTATTTAATTTATGTTACAAAACTTTCGCCGCCATAAAGTTCAAAACTTGCCCTTAAATATATGCATTATTAACGAAATACGAATTGATTTATTTTGATTCCCATATTCCCTCTCAAAACCGCATATATCTATGCGTTCTCTTCATGGGGTCTATAGTGAACGGTTGGACTCGTCGCAGTTGCAATCCAAATTGAGTTTTACTTGTAAAAGATTTCCGGGGATGCCCGTGACCCTAATTACTGCTTCCCCATACACATGCAATATAACGGATCTGATTTCGGTCTTGGGATAATAAACGATAACATTATTTTGACAAGTAC
>JAZAYU010001411.1:0-50217 GCA_038501625.1 Corbicula japonica
GTTTTTTATGACAATGCATGTTCTGTTTAATTAATACTGTACTTTTTGTGCAATTTGTTGGCCAAAGAAAAAATCTTCCGATTACCAGTTCATCCAACTGAATACTTTACCCGTTCAGGATTTAGCATAAACTAATAAATGGATTGTTGCAGAGGATTTATTTTAAATCTAATACATGGATTGTTGCAAAGTTTTACAGTTTCACTGAGCCTAACCAGAACTATTAAATGATCTCCAAATAGGAAGTGCCCTTTCAAGACGAATATCTGGTGATATGTACTGAAAGTATTATCATATTGAAGACTATATCTGTTTACGGGACGTACTTTGACTTTCATACGAATCTCTGACATGATATCAGTAATACATAATAAAGCATGCAACGACTCTTGTATATACATGTAACAGTCATACATAATAAAGCGTGCAACGACTCTTGTATATAACAGTAATGCATAATAAAGCATGCAACGACTCTTGTATATAACAGTAATGCATAATAAAGCATGCAACGACTCTTGTATATAACAGTAATGCATAATAAAGCATGCAACGACTCTTGTATTATTCGATGAACCCAACATTGGCAAAGAACTGAACATTAATGATTTCAGACATTTTAAGGTGCTTGGTCACATATCAGGACGAAAATATTTAGTGTTTTCAAATTTCAAACTATATAATTAAAATTGAAGAAGACTTGAAATTCAAAATAAAGTTAATGTCATGTAGTATTAAGAATGTTTCACTGAATTCCCTCAATTGGCGCTAGTTTGAGACAGACTAGAATAATTGCCAATTCTTTTGCAATCAACCAGTAGGAAAAAAACCCAATGCTTCGTGACCATAGCAATCAATAAATATTTACCTTGAAATCACGAGTAAGCTCTGTAATTCGTTTTCTAAAGTGATCGACAGAAATCAGTTTCTTCACCACCTTAAATGAGTTTATACATAATATATGAATCTAAAATTAACAATCGTCATATTGATTACTGATATTCGTACTCGCTAGAATTTGTTATAAAATCTTGAGCGTGTACGCGTTATTGCCGAAATTTATATTTTAAAACAATATAGACTTTATCTTAACAATTTCGAAATATTTTTATGTATTTTTATCATCTCTAAGAACAAATCCTAAACATTCGGCAAAGGTTTCCAAATATGCATTACATTAAGCACAAATAACACCTCTCATCTTGTATAGTGAAATAAAGACGATGAACGTTCTTACCAAATCTTCAAGCAGTCCCACGACTTCTCTCCACGTTTGAATCTCGTCATTTAGTCTACCTATTTCCTGACACTAAACCAATGAAAATAAATCACGAAGTGGAGATAATTCTTTAACTTTTAAATAACGCTAAATTTTGTACAATAAATAAGGACCTAATCTCGTTTTACCTTTTAGGGAAAAATAATTGTACACGTTTTCATCCGTTGACAGGAGAACATTAATACATGTATATTCAGTGGAAAAAAAACTCGCCATATACAATAAATATAATATCAGTGTCATGCCGTATACAATTAATATAATATGAGTGTCATGCCAGTATTACAACTAAATGCCAATGCACCCATTATGGTAAAAATGTTCTAATGAAATTCTGATATTTCATATTGGAAATGCATATTGAATTTCCTCCCTACGCCGCATGGCTCTGGATTGAGCGCAAATCGTTATTTACACGAACACAAATGCAAGTATCGTGCTAAATGGCCTTCAAATGGTTATATAATTGATAACAGCACTTTATTGAATGTACGGGGACACACGGCACAAACAATTTAACTGTTATAATTAAATTGATAAAAAAGGAAAGTAACTGTTCCATGAACATTGTATTACATGTGTGAAGAAAATTATTTGAAGATTTAGCTTTGGCCGAGTCTAACTGCTAAATCTTTTTGGTTATTTAAATTCTTTGTGTTAAATTAGTGTAGTTGAACGGTAAAGTCCGAGGTATTCCTTCAAATGGTATATAAACAAGTGCCGTTCATTGATACTGGGCAGTCTGTCGCCGAGTGTCGAGGTTTTCACATCGTTGAGATTCAACATTTTGGTCTGCATTATAGGTCCAATATAGTACATCTCTGTACTAGGGAATATTGACCGGGTTGTTTCGTTCAACATGTATGATGTGAATAGAATTGGTTGAAGCTAGGGTTGATAGGGTTTTTAGATAGTGTCTTCAGACAATTGCTGGAAACACATGCGTCTGAAACACTTGTGTCCCTAAGGTAGCTTCAGAGTAGATGTTGAGCATAGGGTATTTAGATAGTGTCCTCAGACAATTGCTGGAAACACATGCGTCTGAAACACTTGTGTCCCTAAGGTAGCTTCAGAGTAGGTGATGAGGATAGGGTTTCTAGATAGTGCCTTCAGACAATTGCTGGAAACACATGCTTCTGAGACACTTCTGTCCCTTAGGTAGCTTCAGAATAGGTGCTGAGGATAGGTTTCAGGTTAGACAGTGTTCTCGGACTATTGCTGACGAAGAGGTTCTCGTATCCTCGGGATATCACATAGGTATGAGACACTATTGTTCAGCAGCGTTTTAGTGTTGAGGGTATGTTTGAAGGTGTTTTGCTTGAGGTTTTGTTTAGATGTGATTTGTTGACTTTGTTGAGTAGAATTTGAAAAGTTTAGTTGCTCAGGTTTGCTTGATGCAAGTGTGTTATTGTTTGAGGATCTGTTGAAAGTAGTTCGAAACATCATTGTGTTTCATATAGTTTTATTGCTCAGCATATGCGCTGAGATCGTGCTTGAAGTTCGTGTGTGATTGTTATGTTTCGGACTGTGATTTTTGTTTGGGTGAGTAGTTGAAACTTTAGCATCAGCTATTTTTGTCCAGGAGGTTCATTGCCCTGGGAATATTGTTATGTGTTCAGCTGATTCTAATCCTGATTATTGTGTTTCACCCCAATCATTTCAGCAATCATTGAAATCATTTTGGAGCAAAGTAGCTCAGGAAAAATTTATTATATTGTTAAAACAATACATTGCCCTGACATACAGTGAAATCATTTTTCGAGAAAAATTATATATATATATATATATATATATATAGGCTGAGACAAGTTGTCGGTTTTATGTGCCTTCCGCTCGGGGCACGTTACACATGTACATGCTTACATATTTTCAATTTCATAGATTTCGGACATTGTTTGTAACACACAGGTTGCCAGTAAACTTTAAAGCCCCAGCCCTAAACTTATAAGTAAGAATATACTATGAAAAATCATATTTGTCCATAAAGACTCCAATATATAAACTCTCTAACAGAAAACAAAAGGTCCGATCAAATTCTTTCTTATAGACGGTATTTTCAATGATATTGTTAATTATCGTTAACGAACTTTTAAGAAGCTAATTATAATGGAGGTATATTTAGCAGAGATTTTTGACTAAGCGACCACTTCATGCTCGATCTCGATTTCTGTGACGTTTCGGAAATCCTACTTTCGCTTTTAGTCGCGCGGACCAAATTTATTTTAGTAAATTAAAGTTTTATTAGCCCGAACTAATGCTGCAAATGTGTGCCTATAGTTCCAAATACATGTAATATTTCATTCAAAAGCGGGTTAAATTGAAGTAATGCCGCTTTAAATTTGATTTTGTTTGCAAAACAAAGTTCATTTACATGTTGACAGCTGTGTTTGAAGAATACAAATAAGTGTGTCTTGCCAATACCAAGTCACTACAATATAAAAAAACACAATTTGATAATCCAACTTTTTAATTATAACTACGCAGAGAAATCATACCTGACTGTCACTTTGGTTTTCGATCCTTTTCATTTTTCGTTTCAATCTAATGTTTTCTTCTATTGCTGCGTTTTTCTGCAATGCATGGAATAATATGAAAAAGTGCGGAGTAAAAAAATTAAAAAGTTCATACCCTAGACCAGTTTAATGCTTTGCGGTAAGAAACTGTTTTATTCATTTAATAACACATTTTATATCCATCCATCCATCCATCCATCCATCCATCTTTACGAACACAAACTTTTTTCTGTTTGTTTTAACATTTTTAAAAGTTGACTGAACTTTCTTTAAATTAATTATTTCTTAATAAAGTGTACAGAACATTGTTCAAAGTTCTATTAATTGTTGTCAATAACACATTTGGCTAAATGTGACACTGAATTAGTTCAATCTGTTTACTGTTGATCATTGTCACAATAAGCTAAAAGTGTTACTTTTGATATTTTGGAAACTGTCTTTATTACGCAATACTTTTTTTATTATGCAAACAATTTTCATAAATTTGGTATCTGAATCACCGCAATGCCTTCGGTTTTATGGATCTGTGAAAACAAATATGTATTTATAAGAAATATATTTTCCCTGTTAAAATGCAATTATCCCGACCGTGCGTTTTCATTGTCCTTATGTATAAATGTGACCTGTAATTTTTATGAATGAAAATAAATAAAATGAAAAACATGCAAAAAGTGCAATTACTTTCATAGTTAAAATACAAATTACTACTTTAACAGCATTGCGTTTCAACCCATCTTAATTATAACCATTGTGAATACCTATACAAACGTTTACATCATCTAATATTGAACTATCATTTACTGTTAACAGAACCATAAATGAAATTTTGACGTTGAAATTACTTTTAATAGATTCATTTAACTGATCGCACCAAGAAGTAAAACTTTTAATGTATGAGAATTTTGTTTATCTCTCTACTTTTCCTGTCCATACGTAGACAGATTTATAAATAAAACAGGATGTTCCATTTTATATTGTTTTCACAAACAAATGCTTTCACAATATTATAACAATAATACATTTTATTAAAATCCGTATGCTTTTGATGAAGATAACTCATGTACATGTAATACAATAAAATTTTTTACTCTTTGTGAAATGCTTAACATGGAAAACTATCAATGCTGCTTCTTAAAAAAAGTGTCGTATGTTTACAAAGCTGTTGTAACTTAAACAAGAGCACTGCTACCCTTTTATCATCAAACTACAAAATAAATAAAAATGAATATTATTGCATTGAACCTGTATTATTACCAATTAAGAAAGTACGATGATTCAACTTTTTGTAACAGCAACAAACGAAGAAGCCTTGTGGTAAAAAGGGTTTTAATAAATATGGTATATTTACTATCCATACATGGATACATACAATTTAAATAATCTTTCGCTGCCAAAATACTTAATAACAACTTGCCATCATTATTTCGGTTTTATTACTCGTAGTAATAGCACGACGCATGTCACAAGTTGTTATTTAGTTATTATATAATTTAAGCAAGATGCATGCCTTTTAATGTTATTGTTATGGCTAAATAAGTCCCATTTTGAATTAAGATATTTTAATCGGCAACTGAGTGTCTTACTTGTCAATTTATATCTTTTAGACCCAGTAACTTATTTTAACCCGCTTAGGTCGTCATGTATGGAATAAAACAACCATTAGTTTCTATTTCCAACCATATAATACGTAAACAAACATTTCAATGCATCACTTAGAATGTTCATTCTTAAAATGGTAATAAACGTTTGAATGCGCATATTAGAAATAGTCACATCCAGAAGACACAACATCCCTACAAAAAGGCGAAAGGAAATGAGCGCATGAGTTTATAAAAATGATTAAAATAGAAACCCTAACATGTTACGAAGACGAAAACCTGATTGGTTACCGCCTTGGAACGGATAGTCGCAAAACAGTTTGCCGCAGTGGATTTCCACTATGGCGCACCAACCTCCCATTTGCCCCAATAGATTCTCATATGAACAAAACAGCACAAGTTGTGACTGTCTTGATTAAAAAGCTCCAACCCACCAATCAAATAATCCTTAAAAATATATTCATATTTAGCCTTCAAACAAATACAAACTTAAGTTAACATATTTTAATTTGAATTTTCTTATCAAAACAAGTGGTTAGTAGTTGTTAGGCGATTTTGTTAAACATAATACATGTATTGGTTTTCATATTTCGGTGCCAGTTTGGACTTCTGTAACTTCCAATGTTTTTGAAATTGGTATTTTTGCAGTTCCAAAGAAATGCATACTACTATTATGTATAATTTGATATATTACACCACCATTTATGTTCTGAGACAACAAGCAACTTCGACATGTTCGAAACGCCTAGTGATTTGCAGCATCAGGAGCATTTATACTGATTTGTCTCATTTGCATGTTTCGCGCCGAGAGTAGTGCTCAACTGTTCAAATACACATATCTACTCAGCTTAGACTTTTTTTATCAAGCATTGGTATTATACATCTTACAGAAAATGTTTGAGAGTTAAACAAACCTCTCCGATGCAGAATCTTAGCAATCCGCTGTCAAATATGAAGAACTTTTCAAAATGTTGCAAGTTTAATTTTGGTCAGGCGCATTAATTAGCGAACCACAGAGTTATAACAAACACATACATTGTATTATTCGAAATAACATCCGATTCGATCTTTAAAGACAAAAAATATAAAGATTCAGATGTTTGCAGAAATATTCAGGAGTGCACTGCAAGCCTTAATTATAGACAAAATATGCGTAATTTTTTAACAGATTTTTCAATGATGTTTTAAATACATGTTTTACAGACGATTCGAATGTTAAATGAATAATTAATATATCAAATTTAATTGATTGAAAAAATATTATTATTCAATAAGGTTAACTACGGTTGTCAAATGAATGTTTTTCGGACTGTATTAAATTTGTGCCTTTTTCGGCCGTGTTTACACAATAATAAATTTGAGAAAACTTGCAATTTGAAAAAGAATGATTCTACTGCCAGATACATTGTAAGTGAGAAACAGTCGATTTCGTCGCCTATTTAAAATATTTGAAATATAAATATTAAAGTGTCAGCTGACTTAAAAATTAACAATTTTTTTAATAAATGAAGGAAACTCAGGTTTCCCAAATGATGCATTTAATGAAATAATTTTTTCGTATAAAACATACTTTATTTTCTCTGCTCTCACAAATAAAAATTATTTTATAGATTTATTTATAGAGAATTACCAAAATACCATTAGTTTATTCGGATTATAGGTTTTTGTGTTTCGACTGTTATATATATTTAATGGCTACTTACTTCGTCTAACATCGTTTCAGATTTTCGTTCAACTTCTCTGATCTGCTCACTGGACATAGAAATGGTCAAGTTCATCAAGACTGCTTCAAACTCAAGTTGTTTGACTTTGTCCGGCAGTCTGGGAAACTTGGAGAAAGAAAACGACTTAATTAATTACATAGCGTATAACGTGCTATTTCTGTTAATGCAATGTTTCTGTGTTTCTGCGGTCTTTGAGTAAAATCGCAGATCTATTTCCAGCAGGAAAAAGTCCAGCACAAAATTAAAATCACAGATAATTAGCTCATTTTCAGACTTAATCCCCAGAAGTCGCCGTGTGCGAAATAATCAGTTAAGAGGTCGCAAACATTGCAAATGGCGAAAAGTGGCTAAAATTTCAAAAATGAATTTATGGGGAAATACTTATTGCCACCTAGATTTTAGTAAAGAAATGTATTTAGCTAAGGACGTAATTAATGTTTGCAAGCTCAGTTTCGTCTAATTCATGTTCTAATTACCAAGCACATACTAAAACAAAAGAAAAACCGTTTGCACGAGAAATCTGAAATCCATGGACAATATACCAAAGCAACTCATACCTGAAATAAGCATATGCTGGTCTACAATGTTTAGTGCCAATTCGTCAAAATAATGTTCGGGTTTTCAAGAAATGCAAGGAAAACTTACTTCCGGGTTTCCACTTTCAGTTTCAGTTTGAAGTCAAAATGTACTTCTTAAAATTTCTGACATTATTTTGACAGGTGACCGCAAAGTATTGTAAATAAGTGTTTACGTGATACCTATATCATTTTTCTAGACGTTTTAAACAGCCATTTAAGACTTCTGGTGCAAACAGTTTTTCTTTTTTGTGTGTGTCTGTTCTATGTCAATAAAGCATTTTTTCAAACACCTTGAGCATCCAAACTTAAATACAGCCACGTGACACTATATTTCCATCACTTTTACTGGTCTGCCAGTGAGAATTAATGTCGAGTTTTGAAAAGGTACATCAAAGTATTTGACTTCAAACCGAAAGTAGAAACCCGGAAGTAAGTTTTCCTTGAATTTCTTGAAAACCGTAACATTATTTTGACGAATTGGCACTAAACATTGCAGACCAGCATATACTTATTTCAGGTATGAGTGGTTTTGGTATATTGTCCATGAATTTCAGAGTTCTAATGCAAACGGTTTTTCTTTTGTTTTAGCATGTGCTTTGTAATTAGAACATGAATTAGACAAAATTGAGCTTGCAAACATTAGCTACATCCTTAGCTAAATACATTTCTTTAATAAAATCTAGGTAGCAATAGGTATTTCCCCCAAAATTCATTTTTGAAATTTTAGCCACTTTTCGCCATTTGCAATGTTTGCGACGCCTTAACAGACTGTCTGAAAAAAATTAGGATCAATTACCATTAATAATAAGTGCATAGCAATTGTTTAAACATGAAATGAAACAGCGACTTAGGACGCACGAATTGATAATCATGGTTATTGATTATAAGCGATCCGCCTTTTACATTATATTTTATAGGTCAAATATATTACAATTGTCAAGAAATCAATTTTTATTTAACGGTTACAGTGTCATTGAACTTTGACTTTTTGACATCAAAACAATAGGGATATTCTAGTTTTAATAATTATCTGTATGTCAAACCGTTCATAAATGAGTTATGTTCATACCGACAGACAAACGAAAAAAAATTACAAAACGAAATATTACGTCCGTTCCCTACCCAATCGTATGAAATCATTAAAGAAGTAGCCTGAGGCAATAAGGATTGGCATTTTGAAATTATCAGGCCGTGCTAAGTAATTGATACAAAAATGGACAAAACGACTTTTATTTAAATATTCATGATCCTAATTGAATGTTTTTTTTTTGTTCTGCCAGTTTCAACATTCAAATGCCCCATATATGCACATTTCTTACTTTATTCAATTATAAATCGAGTTTATTTTTAATTTATATATTTTGCTTGAATTAACACTGATAGTCAGCACAAATAATTGAGAAAGTTTATAACGAACACCAGGAATTATTCAACTTACTTCTGATTTCTGATAATCTATTTCAGTTTTCAGTTCAGCTATAGTTCGATTTAAGTTCTTTTCTCCAGCCTGTAGTTGTTCCATATTGCTTCTTAAACTTTCGAATGTTCTTTTCATGGCTTGTTTTTCATCAGCTTGGAATATCTGAATTGTCTTCAAGGAAAAATAACACTTTGTATTACACTCACCTTAAGTTCTCACTGGTCACTTTATGTCTACACTGGTCAAAAGTTCTAAGTGGACACTTTTCAATTTTGAATATCTTAAAGTAAACTTATTCAAATTGAATGAAAGTTTGACTTACAGTTAATAATGATCAAACAACAATAATTTTTTGAAAACCGTGCATATGTTTTACGTTTTACGTCATCCACGTCGGCATACGCTTTTTATGCATTATCCCCGTGCGGCAAGCGAAATTTATTTTTTTACAATCGTTTTTGTTTTTCACATGTTCACCGACTCAAGACAAACACGAAAAACACACCAACAAATTGTAACCATGGAACGGTTGACGTCAGCAGACAACGACATTGCCGTCAAAATTCTTTTCACAGGCACAACTTCAAATTTGTTGTAAAGAAATCTTGACGGTTTTCGTAAATGCAAAAGAAATACTTTATTTTGCATATTTTATTAATTTAAGAAGAAAATCAAACGATTTTTTTTCTAGATTGATTACGTTGCTTACGTTGAACGCTGATGTTACTCAATTACGTCATTAAATATTTACGTAAAACAACGTAAACTCGAAAAAGTTAGTGTAAAATTTGTTGGATAAGTGTCCAATAAATAAAAATTTAAAACTAAAATTTATAGAAATTCAATAAACTTCAATATCGAATTATTCGAAAATGACGCTTATTCGGTCAAAAGGCGTATCCGAAAACTGGTCAGTTTTACCGAAATGAATACATTTTTTTCGTTTGGAAAGGCTGTTACACATCTATCATAGAAAATTGTATCATCCCAAACTGCTAGACAATTCAAAAACTTTTGGCACAAAACATTGTGTGAACAAAGGAATTTTCTCCTTGAAATCCTGTAAAAACTTTATGGATAAAATAAAGTTGAGTATGTTGGCGCATCGTGCCCAGCAGACCATTACAAAGCTACAGAAAGCTATTTCAGTGCAATGGAATGGCAAACTACAGTATTTCCTTTAAATCTGCGTGAAATTTAAATTATACAGAGATGAGAAAACGATCACAAATGATAGCCGATGCAATGATAATTAACTTGAGAATTTCTTTCTGAGAACAAGTGAGCTAAAATATTATTATTTTTTAATCTGGTTAAGCAGACTTAAAATTTTTGGTGTGCTTTAATAGAATATTGATTCTTCTTCATTGAAATTTACACTATTTTGAAAGATTCAACCAAATTATTGGAAAAATTAACATTTATCAAGTGTGCACTTAGAACTTTTGACTAGTGTATTTGTTTTTAAAGATATAATGAATAACTCTTATAATGTTATCATTTGTCAGTATTCGATTTCACCTTCAAACTTTTAAAAATAGAACAGCTTTGCATGATTTATCAATAATTTTTCTTAACTTGCACTTAAAGGTCAAACAAAAAGAAAACTACTAGAAATCTGAATTGCTTTTTGAATTTTAACAGGAGTCCTTGTTAGAAACAACAAATAACTCCCCACACAACTCGATAATTATAAACATTTTTCTTGTAACTAAAATGCATTCAGTTTAATAATTACCCCCACCTTCCTGTAAATACTGTTATATTCTATGTTTTTGTTTGGCGGTAGACTTATGATCTTACTTCATATAAATATTTCATGAGTTATTTAAAAATATCGTTCAGGTACCTTGATATCTACTTCAAGTTTATCTTGATCACTTTCTTTATATTCGAGGGTACGGTTCTGATCATCTTCTAGTTTCTTCACTTGTTCTGGACATTCGTCTGTAAAATCTTCATCAAACGTTTTGATATGCTCTGCTAATGTGCATGGTAAGAGCGTTTCATCTGTGAGTTATGAAAACTATTTGGTGAAAATATTATGATCCGCTTAGTAATATTCTCTCATTGCATGAGAAACCAACACATATCCCCTCATTCTTCCCCCAAAGATGCTTTAAAAATGAACATTATGATTTATAATGTAAAACAAATATTAATTTCTTTTTCAACGTGGCGTGCTAACTTATCAAACAATATTCTGCTCTTTTTTAAACATCTATAAAATTGTATATCTTGTTGAAATACCTTCAATTTGCCTACGTTTTCGGAATAAAATGATGACAAAAATTGACAAATAAAAATGAATTATCAATACACCATTTATTAAAAAAACATGCTTTTGCATTTATTCTTGCACGTGCGACCTCGATCTTGAAATTGAATGACATGCTTTTGTGTCCATTTATGTTAGCGACTAGAGAAAGCAAAACACACACAAAAAAAAAACAAATTAAGAAACGAAAAACAACAGCACTTGGGCTAACAGTGTGAGAATGTTAGCGACTGGAACATCCGTTAGATATGTTATTGTATTAAAGACATTTCTGCGATTTAAATCCACAAATCTTCTTATAATAATTTGAAAGTTATGTTTACTTTAAATATGGTTAAATAATGTAGATGTTGATACATGTATTATTCTCGTACACTTGAAAAAAAATCGCACGATTTTAAGTACAATCGGAAAACAATTGATAATACTATTAAAATTTAACCTTGTAAATCTGAAAAAAAGTTATAAAAGTGGGTATTAAATTAAAACGGATGCACTAATGAAGTTAATTTTGTAGAGTTTTTGTGGTAGGATGCTTTTTCTTCTAATATCAGTTGATTTTTTGTTTCAGATCTTACTTGTAAGCATACATTTTTAAGCTTTCTTAAGTTGTTACATACATGAAAATCCAATCTGCAAAATGTTTGTAAAACTACCCCGTCTTATATTTATTGCACAATGTTTGTGAAACGGATAAATATAAATTTATTGGAATGAAACAGAAACGCACTGAGCAGGATTTAGAATACTCAGATTAACTTCTTTAAAATATCACATATGTTGTGTTATTTGTTTATTTGGTTAAGACAATATAACTTTCAACAGTTGTTGAAATGACATGTATGTAAAGATATTAAATGAAACAAAACATTACTGTACATAGTTATATATTTGATAAAATGAGAAAAAAGCTATAAAATAACAGCTAATATGAAGAGGCGTCTACAGCCAAAATTGAAAGTTCATCGATAAAAAGGAAAATTAACGAAATCTCTCAAAATGCCGTTCAATGAAACTTTGCATGAATAAGCGTTATTTATTTATCTTTATTTTGCATATAATCTTAAATGGACTGAAATTCTATTTACCTATTAAATAAGCCACCCAAACAACAACTAAACAACACTTAACATCATTTTTAATGCCCACATGAGTAATATGAATCTGACAACAATATCTAGTGTGTCCTTTTACTTACATTATTTTGTAAACATTATGAGATATAAGTAAAAGTAGGGTTGACCTTCAAATTATTCGTGGCATCCTGGTCGCGTCAATGTGTATAAAACGTTTATTTCTCTCTTCACAATTGGACATTCTTTAGAAAAGGACACAGCATATTTTTGCCAGGATCATAAGGCATTCAAATTAATGTTTAGTGTTGTTTAGTTTTTGTGAATTAATGTAAATAGAGTTTTTGGGAATTTTTACCTTAGTCATTTTTTCCTTTACCAATTTAACTGATTATAATGTATGTAAAATGAAGATAGTTACATTTATAAAGATAATTTGTGCAAAGTTTCATTGAAATGCATTTTTGCAGATAGTGATTATAATATTTTTACTTTTTATTGATGACAGTGCAATGCCGGCCCTTAATTCTTTCCTCATAGTGTGTTTTTCTGATTTCGCATTTCTACAGATGAATATTACGGGCGATGTGCGATGTCATAACTATATCATACTCGTACGTTGTGTATTCTGGTTGTTTTCTTCCTGTACTCTAAGGTACATACCGACATTAAAAAAAGGAAATTTCCGTCGCTGTACTTCAATCATAACGTATTCTTTCGCCATTCATAAATTAACCATAATTGCGTAACTGTTGTGTTTACTACTCGTACTATGTAGACCACTTTCAAATTTTGTTGTTTAGTCTATTTTAATTTGTTTTGAGCGAGAAGGGTATATAATAAAAAGAAACATTACGACTGCGGTCTGTCGGTTCCTATTATTTTTCGCTGCGTATATAAACCACGCCACGCTCGACCTCCGTTTTCGTTTGCTGTTGTCAACACACGTAACTCGAAACATACAAACCTACAAACTGCGTACGGTTAATATTCCGTTTGTATCAACTTACTGCAATTTTGACTTTATTCTGACCATTTTATTCCAGTACCAAAACCTTTTCCGGAAAAACAGAATAACTATAAATGTAATAACAAAGATTTTTCATCCTCAGAAGCACATTCTAAGAGTGCTAAGTGGAGAGTTTCTTTTGACAATTCTAGATCAGAAGCTGATTCTTCCGTTACGGTGGTGAAACTGAGAAATTGATTAAAATCTGAAACAATAATTTAAATTTGTCGGGAGTAAACGCATATAATTTCCGTGTTTTTTTCCATGTTCACTGTCTACAGCTGTCACTTGTTTTTATTTCCTTCTAACTGGCCTGACCGAAGAACAAAAAGAGAAAATGTTAATAAATAAAGACGCTGCGATCATAAACCGCTGTTTAACATCTTCGGATACCCAATCTTAGTACATTTTAGTACATTTGTCGACCGTGGGTTAAATGATAACTTGTCTGTCATCTTATTGAACTGGATAAAACAAGAATTGGCCGAATAGACTTAAAATACTGCTTACAAAATCCGTACACTTCAGCGATTAATAGAGAGAAACGACTTTGATTGGTCTTGGGTGTCCGACTGATTAGAAAGTAATTGAAATACGTTTATTGTAAAAATTGCAAACTATAAAATTTAAGGAAAACTTGAATTAACATTGTACAGATACGCCATACTCTGAGAATATGTGTTGATAATTATCTTTAAACAATTACTTTTGAGAGATTGATATCAACTGAAAAATATCAAAATGGCGTTATCTTTTGCTTTTGCTATCTAAACAGAAAATGATCTCAATCTGTTTCTTTAACGGTTTGAAATATTTTCAAACTTTCAAAATGCAAGCGCCTGCCACCATTGAAGCACAGCAACGTAAATCCTAAAGGTACATTTTAATGATATATAAAGCTAATATGCAAATGTGTATTATGTAAAGAAAGTAGCTTACTAAGATCAGACAAAACGCTGATGAATTCGTCTTCGTATAAAATTGTTTCAAGGCGTATATTCTCACAGCCGTTTAATGATCGTGCAGCCTCCTCCAGCTTCTTTAGTGATTTATCTAGACTTCCATTGACGTACTCTTTTAGAAGATTGAGCAAAGAAAGTATTGAAGAGCATTGGATATGCAAAACAATACATCCGATATCGGCCTTCGTTATAGTACAATCTCTTTGGTTAAACTCCGCACACAAAACAGTGACAGCATGGTTCAGGTCTTTCGTGTCTTCTTTAAATGCCGCTGGCTCGGAATCAATACTTGTAAGACGCTTAGATGTAGCTTCTATCTGATTATTGAATACTTCTACAATCTCTTCAGATGCCGATCTTTCTACTTGATGAGAGAGGTTAGACATTCTAACTTCCATAGCTAGTCCTGAAATTAAATGTAATGGTAATTATAAACTTCGATACTAAACTTAATGGTTTGTCTGCAGCTTTTGCTTTAAAATTAAATTAAATTGGTTGAAAGTTTCTGCTTTGATGACAATTTTCAAACATAATATGTTTTACTAATTTTTTCTTCCTTATTGATAATGCATTTACTTTCTTACCTTTTGGAGGGTTTTCGACCTGTGCCTGTTCCCTAGATCGTCTTAGAAGTTCTTGTACATCATTTATGAGCGTATTCAACTTGCTCATCAACGGTTCACTTTCTGAAAACAAAATCATTTCTTATACTTGCTGCTGACCGATTTAATTAATTACATTAATTAATTAAAGTTAAAAGCATTTTGCTACTGTGATAGAAGAGAGAACGAACATTGATTTCATTTAGCAAATATATCACAATTGGAAACTCGTACTTTCAATATTGCGGAAGAGGTCAAAACGTCTAAACAACCCCCATTCTCATTTACATTCGTAGATCTTCTGCTAATATGAGTCCTTATATCATAGTTTCCCTAAACAAACTTTTTGAAGTATTAATATAATTGAGCTGAATAACGAATGCTTTAAAGTTGTTTTAAGGCTTTTATTGCTGGTTTGTCAACATTAAAATATATGGTTTGAAGCCACGCAGGAAGCCACGTAGCTTCGACATGATTTAGCTGCATGTATAAGTACTAAATGTGTTATAACATGAGAAAAGACTTTTAAAATGCGTGAACATTACCAATCATTTTGACTTATAATTTTAAAAACGAGAGGCGTCAAACATGTTTGCAAACGACCTGTTTTCTTAGAAACGCTTATAAAAATTGTTGATATTTTTGTTTATTTACCTTCAAAATATTACCCTTCACCTAGAACAGACAGTTTAAATCTTTAAATAAATGTTTTGAAAAAAAATCATACTCCTTGTTTGGTAAACTAATCGGAAACTAGTTATATTAACTTAATTATCCCAGTGCACTTCTTCACCTTTGTCTAATACCGAATAGACTCTTATTCAATTTCGGAAAGAGGAAAAATCGCACTGGGCCAGGCCTGGGATGTACGAAGTGTTTAGAAATACACTGACCTTTTCCGACTTCAAATACTGGAACACAGTTATTTACTTGTAGGCTGGAACATGGTCAAACGGACATTCTGTAGTTCTGTTTTTCTTAGGTTTGCTCGCATTTTTCCAGAACCCCACTCTTATAAAAGCTATGCTACCAGACACCCCCTACCTTTAGGAAAAGCAATTATTACAATTCTTTGCTGCCATTGTTTTATGCAATACAAGGTCTTTTGTAAAACTTCACATCCTCTTGTCAACGTCCTATTAGTCTGATAAAAACCCGTTATAAGACTATGAAATACATTCTTTTGAATTTGTGGGTACTTCTTCAGTACCCTTGTATAATTCTGCTAGTGACTGAGTAAATGAGGGATCTCACGAGCATTTTTTTATTTCCTGCCTTTTCTACAGAATAAAGTGAACAGATGCCAAACCGTTGTTTGTCATTTGTCTAAGCTGATTGACATTGATCCGATCACCTTAATTCTTTTTAATGTTTGAATTGATTTTATTGATGTTCAATATTCGATGAGGAGAAGTTAGACAAATGTCACAAGCTGAAAAAAAGTGCAGCATGACCGGGACTCGAACCCGGGACTCCTTGCTTACAAGGCGAGTGCTCTTCCGACTGAGCTATCCGGGCCGCTTACATATCCGCTCTACGAAAAGTGAATAGATTCATACCGCGACAAAAAGTATCCGAAAAAACCATAACAGTCTGCATAGAACTCTGGGATGTATTTAACAACGAACTCTTCTTAAAAGCAAAGTTATATACAATGCAATCAGCAGATTTACGGGCTAAAAGAAAATCCATCATTTTTAAATTAGAACTTTAATTACCACATCACAATATTAAAATATACACTGATTTGATATTTGTCTCTATCAAATTTCAATAAAATAGTATCGAAAACACACTCATACAGTTCAGTGCAGCATCGTATCATGGCATTTGCCATTCTGACTTTCTTATGTTCCTTTTCGGTCTCAGTTCTATAGGTGACGCGTCTTCAACAGTTTCAAAATTTTCTTTTCTACCTTGATGGATTATATAGTTCTGTGCGTCTGAATCTGATTCAATTCAGTCAAAACATCAGACGTTCGCAGTGGTATCAACAAATTTGTGTAGAGTCCGGGTACTCTTCGACTTGGGGTTTGTTTTTCCTTACACGAGAAAACTGGTATATTATCCCGGCACACTTGTATAATTCTGCTAGTGACTGAGTAAATAAGGGATCCCACGAGAACTTTTTTATTTCCTGCCTTTTCTACAGAATAAAGTGAACAAATGCCAAACCGTTATTTGTCATTTGTCTAAGCTGCTTGACTGTGAAACCTTTTTCTTATCCCTTGGTTTTTGTCGATGATAGTATACGGTCTTTGTTATCGTTTCGTTGATGGAGCAGTTCTCAGAGTCCTATTGCCGATGCCTCCGTCTGCAACTAGAACGGCAAAAATTGATCTTAATACATAAGTATTGGTCGACTTTACGAGTCATTCTTTTAGTATTTTAAAAGCTTGTTGCTGTTCCGGTTTCCAAACAAACATTATTCCATTCGATTTTTTTCTTCTTTTTTTTCCATTTTTTCAGGGGATGACCGATCAAAGGATTGTTTAGAGTACGAGCGATAGCAGAAAACCCTTAATAAATCGCCGCTAGTATCCAACGAATCCAAGAATGTTCTTGTTTCTTTTACAGATTTTGGAAACGGGCAATTTTCATTTTTGGATTAGTGTGAATTACTTGTTGAGAAAGGAAAGGTATGTTATTTCCTTTCTGGGAAATTCACATTTTGATTTTATCCTTAGATTGTTTGATGCCAAATGTTCAAAATATTTGTCCAATTTTTATGTGACTGTCTATGTCTGGCGAATAAATGACAATATCGTCAAGGTATTAGTATAATATCAGATAATCTTTTGAGATTAAGTTTTCCCATGCAATTCTCCATTAGCCTTTGAAATGTTGCCGGGGTGTAATAAAGACCAAAAGGCTTTCGATTTGCCTCGAAGAATCCAATGCCTGATACTACTTGAAACGATGTTTTCTCTTTATCAGTCTCTTCAAGCCCCGCTTGCCAATTACCAGACTTTGGTTCCAACTTATAAAATTATTTTGAACCAGCCAAAAGATGTAAAGTTTCGTCAAACCTTGGAATAGCCTTTGCATCTTTTTTCGTTCTTTGATTAAGCTGTCTTAAGTATATGCAGAATCTTATTGTATCATCTTTTTTCTGAGAATAACAACGTTTGATTTCCAAGGGCGATTCGATTCACGTATTGCTCCTATTTCCAACATGTCTTTCAAATTTTCCTTTGTTTCATTATAAACTGCCGGGGGAAAACGTGTACATGTCTCGTTAATGTCATTTAAATCAATCTCATGTTTGATTGCTGTGATATGTCCAATATCGTTGGATCCTTTTCGAAAAAAAATCTTTTCAATTTAAAAACACATCACAAACTTACCTATCTGTTGATTGGATATATTGCTTTCTTCAATATCTATCCCAAAGTCTGGTTTTATTGTTTGGCCTTTTTCTTGATATCTATATTTTCATTTTCAGATGCAGACTGCTATGGAGAAAACACGGATGTCAAAGGTGGGTGGTTTTCTTCATATATGTTCAAATAATTTCCTTTTTCTCAGTTACAGATGGGTTAGCAAGATTTGCTTTCCGAATGACTTACAGCTCCTGTAAATCACAAATCTCAGATTTACTTGGAATCCTTATCACTAGGTAAGATTGCACATTTTTACAGGTACCTGAGAATTTTTTTATTTTAACCATGCTTGGGCAAAATACGTAATTGGTTTGTTATGATCTTCTTCAAAATATGGCTGATTCAACAGATTTTGTTTTTCAAACATTTCCTATATCTATCCTAATCACATTTGGTTTAAGAGAGATATAATTGTATTCTTAACCGTACCCACCGACGCATATATATTAGTTCCACTTCTAGTATACAAAAATTGAAGAGATATAAGGTACAGGGGAGCAGTTCGCTGACCTGATTTCCAATTGAAAATCACACAAACTTCTCGAAGGTGGCTTAAATGGAAAACTGTTGTAGAATTCCTATTATATAGTGATCGCCATCAAACTACTGTCAATAATCGCTTTACTATTTACCCCTGCAATTTCAACAATTGTTTCATTTCCAACAAGTCTTTGAGATAAAGTTACTTTAGGGCAATTATAGCGACTGCTGCTATCCTGCCCTGCGATAAAAGCATTTACATATATCAGTTGAAAGGTTTGCTTCCCTTATCATGCCTTTCATCCTTTCCATCATCTATACTAGTTCTCTTCTTTTTTCATTGCAGGAATTCTGTCCCTGAATTTGCTGATACTTATGACTTTGCCCGTCATAGTTATTGCGTTTGTAATACATTCCTCTTCCATGGAATCCGCATCTTCGACTACTTTTTTGACTGCCATTCCCCTCACTTTGTCCACTGTTATTTTGTATCTCGAAACTACGTTTGATTTCTCTCTTCATTTTATTCAGATCATCTAATCCAGAATTCCTTTCATCATTTTGAGTTGTTCCTCTGCCTATGTCTCTTTAAACACGGTTTGTGTCAATACTGTTATTGGATTACCTTTTTCTGGTGAATTCAATAGAGTTTGCATTTCCTTCACAACGGGTGTGTTACTTCAATAGATCTTTCATTATTTTTTTTTCATTTCCTCTTCATTGATTCTCGTTTTTTTTCCTTAGAACTTCAAATGATGCCGGAGTCTCATAAGTCATTATCGTATTATATAGTTCTATTTCAGATATAAATGGAAATAATAACATCCGACATTTTTTGTTTCAAGATTTCGCCTAAATGACAACACAATGTATAGATCGTAACAGATCTTTTACGCTGCCACTCTATCGGAAACGATATGGTAGACAATATATATTCCGTTCATGGCATCCAAAACGGCCTGCAACATCAGCAGCACGTAGACCCCTTTCTAAAAGTCCCAACGCTGTATCCCTGTCTTCTATGGTCAGGCCAGGACGGCTTCCTATGTTATCTAACACTAGTTAGATAACTTCTGACTTCAGAAAAACAATATCGAAGTCACACATGTAATGAGACAAAATGATCCTTCGGACAACCTGAGCAAGTGCACCTCGTGCTGTTTTGAAATCATGCGGATACGGTTAGAAATTATGTGTAAAAATCAATTATGAGTAAGTTGACAATAAGTTCTATTCAACCCGTTATACACTTTACATTATACACCTGATATGTGCAAAACTGTTGAATTAGAGCGTACAACAAGCTTCTGACTTTTTTTGAGCATAAAATTGCAGATTCAAAACTTTTCTAGGCTAACGTTTTAACTTAGAAATGATAAACTGTTCCACTTTATTAGTAACCAGCTGTAGGAAAATTCAAATAGAGGCTACTATGCGTACTCACAGCATCACGCATACTAGCAGACGATTACCTGCGTGCGAGCTGTGAGATAAAGTGTGTAATACCAAGTCACGTGTCCGTTTCATTGTCGGTCATCCTGATACCGACACATTACAATCGACCAAACTTGAGCTCTTTAGCCTGAACACCGGTTAACAGTGACTCACGGTCCAGAACTGATAATTTAGACTATGCCACCTGTTCCTAAGACGCTTTCAAAAGGATAGTGAGAGGCTGATGTTTGATTGCTTGATATATAGAGAAGACCTTTACCGGAGAAGACATTAATGTAGATATTCATGTTTCTTGTATACTTAATTTATACTTTTATTTAGGACGTGTAGAAATAAATAAGTATCGTTAAACTGTATGCCTTCAAGGTCATAACGGTCCACAGAACTTTCCACAGTCGATGCGTATTTGTACACTTAGAAGACAAGCGACGTTTATTTACTTAGTCAGTATTAATTACCAACGTTCATATAGTGTAGTTCTAGTTAGGTCCGCAAATCAGGTCAAATCAGGTCTGTGACCGTTAGGAGACAGAAAGAAATGTATTCGTTTATTGATGCATTTGTCAATTTCACTTGAACTGTGTGCTGATCACATTGATTGCTTTTGTTATTGTTAACACGATTTACTCTAAAACTCTTACAAAGAAAAATAATTTGTTTTTATTTTATTCTATGACCAAAATGTTGGCATAATGTCACTGTTTTAAAGGTATTTCACAAGTATTCCTTCTCAGCCAGAAAATCACTCCAAAGGGTCTTAA
Organism: Corbicula japonica; assembly: GCA_038501625.1. NCBI lineage: Eukaryota > Metazoa > Mollusca > Bivalvia > Venerida > Cyrenidae > Corbicula > Corbicula japonica. Next base: position 21,116 of record JAZAYU010001411.1, read on the forward strand.
GGTTTATTCTAAACGATCGCCATTTACATAAAAATGTAATGATGATTGCTTGTGCTGTCTACTTTACTGTACTTGTAAAAATAATGCTATTGTTTAGCATTGACTTCAGACCGATCAAGATCAGTGACATTGTATGTGTATGTGGGGTCACCCATTAGTGTTCGGGGTTTCGCGGGTATGTTTTACACGTTTGGGCTCAATTTTGATTTCATTCATGTGCACGTTTACCTTATCTCAGTAATAAACGATCTAATTATTCACGAATAACAACACTATGTAAGCTTCGTTTTAACAGGGGAAAAAGAAAAAAAAAGTATAAAGGTGATTGAGCTTCATTTACCAGTCGAGGAAACAATAATTCAAACAATTACCGGCAAAGTCGGGATATTTTATTGCTGAGTCGGGACTGGTCAGTTCGCGCCGCTCCCCGGTACTTGACCAGCACTACCTCGTGTACTGTATTATTCGTTTTGCTGAATGAAGAGGATTGTTATTCGAATTTTCATTTAAAGGTTGCATTACAGCACATAGTCCGTTTTAACTTTTTCTCTTCATCTGCGCGCTTCTTCTTTGCAGGTATTACATGTCAGGAAAAAAACGAAAGCAATTTCATCCCTATACCTTGTTTGTTCGAGTCTATTTTCTTGTTTGATAGAGGTGGACTAGTGCCAGAACAGTGGATGTATATTTATGGCACCGTATTTGCTATTCCGCGTTTAAAGTATGGTCAGTTCGGTTTGAGATCAGTTCTTTTCTTACAAGTAAGTTAACCCCTTGTGTGTTTTTGAATAGATGGAATACAAATCTTCGCACCAATATATTGTTGTCTAGAAATAAAGATGATGGATGTTAACTGGACATTGAATATTGGGAATTTGAGCCCTATGGAAATTGGAAATACTTTGGTTGAACCTACATAAAGTTCCGAATTAAAGCCATTTGAAAGGAACATAAATCTTAAAATAAGGAAATAGGAGTTATCATTCTTATTGTCACTGATGGCTTTGTTCATGCAGGTAATGTATTCAAACAATTAAGATAATAGAACAAGAACTTTCAAAATTATAGGCAACATAATGTTTCATATGGAAGTCTTTTAAAAGGGGTATAACTCAAAAATATTGAAACAGGGGTTGTCGATCTTGTTGTCAGAGATGGCATTGTTTATGCAAATGAATGAGGATATAACTTATTGTATTGTGTAAATATGACAAGTACTTTCAATGTAATAGGCAAACTTATATTCGATATTTAAGTAATTTGATAGGGACATAACATTAAGTTTCACATTAAAGTTTATGGGCTACAGGACAACGCAGCCGCTGACGACGACGCCGCTGCCGCCGAACAATAGGATCCATACGTGTCTACCTGCTACTGCAGGTCACACAATTAAAAGCACTGTCATACAATGAATTTAACATCATTTAAAATCGAAATTAAAACGTGTAACGAGAGCGAGCATATTTATTACAGGGCGGAAATTCTAAATAAATAAATACCAACATTCTAACGAAATTTTTCTAGAAAAGTTTACACTTTAGAGCCGTCTTTTTGTTAAAATGTCATTCTATTGACCAACTAGCTTTTTGGAGAGCTAAAACTTGTAATAAAATTATGCTTTGTATACTTTTATGTCTTATTGGTTAGAGTTTAATAAAGATATGTACTGTTCTGTTCAGACTAACCAATTAACAATATATAATTCATCGTCGTACTTTCCCCTTTCGTAGAATGACAGTTGCAGGACACAGAGGGCATGATGGGTTCAAAGAAAATCTTGTTAACAAACTTAAGACCTTTATCAGTTTATTTAATTCGTCAATAAATCGACAAATCAATGGCTATTTTATATCATATCATTTTTATAAATTTTCATGCTTATAACCCTTGAAATATCCAGTTCGAAATGTTTACAAAAATCTTTTTGCAAACTCTTAGCAAATATTGATTTGTTGCTATAGTTATACGGAGATTTAACAATCACCTTATGTAACGCAGAGTTTTTGCAAGAGGGAAATAAAGTTAAGCTACTGTTTTACTAATCTGGGGTTTGTTTTGGTTTAATAAAGATATCTACTGCGATGCAGCACACAAACTTAATCAATTCATCAAAGTTAAGGAAGATCTTATACTTGATATAACATTTATCTTATCTTTTGTATTGCAAATGAGAAAAATAAATTATTTGAAAGGGCTATTTTGTAAGACTTATTTTATTTCACCCTATAGGAAGGTGAAAATGCATATGTGGAAACACCTGAGTGACCGAAATTCAGGGCTCCCATAACAGCCAGTTCAAGATAAAAAGAACATACCGTTATAATTGTATGCTTATGAAAACACATTACAAGACTGTTACTATATGAATTCAACATATTATACCTTGCAAGTTCACAATTATGATGGTTTAAAAAATGATATTCAAAATTAACATCAAGATAGGAAGCATTCGCCCATAAAATAAAAAAGTGAAAATATACAAGGACATAATGATAAAAATATATAATACTGTACCTTTTTTGACAACAATTCTTGTCTCTTCATGTTCATTTCTGACTTCCTGTTTAATGTCTTCACTAAGCAAACGAACAGTTTGCTCAACTTTCAGGAGTTTGTCGTTTGGCACTAACCCTTTCTCGAGCTCAGTTATTGTATCTTGTACAGTCTTCGTTAATGTGTTGTCTCCTGTTTCAGACAGCAATTTCCTAATACACGCCTTCATTTTTTCAAATCTGTACTCATATTCATAATCATTTAATTGTGCATCGGTCAAATGGGCAATTTTGTTTCTTTGCTTTCGAAGCTGTTGTACATACATTCGCAGTTCAGGGCAAAGTTCACAGGTTTCCAACAGAATAGAACAAAGGAGAAAAACATCCCACTGAGATGTATCAGTAGTTGTTGGTGGCTCTGGAAATACCATCGACTTTTGTTCCTTTTTAGTGACTGATTTTATCTTTCTCCTGTTCAAATCTAGAAACTTATCAACCGTCCATGTTTCAAATGCCTCTCCATTTGGCTTAAGGTCACTGACTCTCTTCTCAAAAAGCGCTCTACATGCCTTTGTTCCTGCATGAAATAACAGGTAGCAAAGGTTACATTTTTTGCTGCGATCAGATTGTGCCATTTTAGAAAACAATCTGAAAAAAGTAAAATATGCATATCAGGATAACATTCAGAAAAGACAGCCTCCCCACCCAGCGAAACAATAACAACAGAATATAATACCAAACACTGAGTTCCATACGTTGGTAAAATTATTAAGATTGAAAATCTAGTCTTTTTCTTTTGGCGTAACATACCATCCAGATTACTTGGTGACTGAGATTTTGGGTGCATGAAATTCCACATTCTAGATTTCGGACTTGCAATGTCTTTCCCCAGTACTCCATGGATTTGCCTATTATTTCATGTATAACAAATGTAAATCAAGATAGATCAGGAATATCATATCTGTGCTGCAACGCTTAAGCCTATAACATGTGCATGCTATCTGCATTGTGTGATAAAAGCTACGTGTTACCTGAACAAAATAAACAAATAAGCACATTAAAAAATAATGTCTAATACTCTAGTGACTGTGCGCCCAGATTAGACTCGTTGTTGACTCAGATTAGTTTAATTTGTTTATTTATCGATATCTGTTGAACGAATCATAAGATTAGCAAGAGATCAAGCTATGCACACAGCCATTGAAGTTTTTCAACAACACAAACTGGGTGTGCAAGCCTCTACTAGAACAGGCGTTTCGATACAGATAAAAATATTTTGTCTTTCATTAGTACAACTTAATAACATTGACAGAAAGAATCAACTTTATGAGATATACAAATACAGCGGCAGTAATGAACCTATCAAAATATATTACCTTACTCCATATATATTTTATTTCATGTGCGAAGATTTTAGATCCAGACCAACTGGCACATCTGATCAGTCAAAAACTCTTATTTTGTATGGTTGTGCATACTAGGCACATAATATTATTATACACACAGAAATTAAATGAAGTGTATATACTGCGACAGGAAAATATCAAGCTTTGGGTGAACTTCCCCAGCCAATGCTTTGCCCAAAGGAGCTCCAATGATAATGAGCTCTACGGACAACGCCAATAAAGCAAGTTTTTTATTAAATTTCGGGTTGAATTAAGTAGCATTGAGCAAGAAATGAACCTCAAACCTACGTGTTACAGTGCTGACAGTCTAACAAGTTGCAATACAATTATTAGTATTCAGTATAAGTTTTAGAGCAATCTTTGGCTGTGGAAAAATACTTATGGGATTTTCCGATCTAATTTTTTCAGCGTTACCCATAACCTCTTATCTTTATCTAACATTGAACATAGACAAATAAGATACTTTAACCCACATACACTTATCTCTATGTTTCCTCGACGGTGGCAGAGTTTCAAGTGTTTATGAAAGTTTAGAGGGAAATCCTGTAAAAGAAGCTAGAAGCTCTTTCTTTTATCACTTTCATCGTATGCTTGCTGATTTCACTCCATGGGCTCTGGTTTCAGTAAGGTCATTAAGTACTAGCCCCTTTTACTTTAAAATACTACAAGCTTCTTTTGTTTTATATGCTTGTGAGCTTTTGCATGGAACATTGTTGATTTAATGGTTGTGTTGGAAATATTTCACCAAGGCAACTTGTTCTTGTTTGTTCCTATGACCACCTATTGGGAAAAGTATGAGGTTGGTGCACCTTAGAACCTGGTTTAAAAGCCCCCACTGACCGTTCCAAGGCGGTAACCCCTTTGGGTGCTCATTTTCATTTATTGATTATGGTGTCTGTTTAAATTGATCATTTTATTCCCAAACTCTCATTCGTTTACTACTTTTTGGCTGTGTTGGGAGGCTTTGTCTTCTGGATGTGGCCATTCCCGATATGCACATTTTAATTTTAGATACAGACTACGTGTATAAGCATATTGAAATTTGCCTACGTCGCCTTTTATTTAACAAATATAAAGTGAATACCTTTAACTGCATTACAATATCGTTTTATTTAATATTTCTATCATTTTCCTCTGCTCCTAAGCAACTGTAAATATTTGCTTAAGGTACGATGAACTATAAGACTTTTGATCTCTGCATAGTCGAAACCCCTGACTTAATCAAGTATTGTTCAGTTAATAACAGCAATACAAGCTCAATACGATCAATCGATTTATTTTAACATCAACATACGGTTTCTGGAATTTTTTAAGTGTAAACTTGTTTTCACTTATTGAAAACGTTTTGCTAGAAGTTACACTACTACAAACTTAATGTCTTTCTCGGAAAAAGAGAATTCTCTTAATGTATTTCGAATGACCTAATGCCCCGCTGATAAACTCACAACCTAACGTAAAAAAGCGAAATATGCATATTAGGAAGTCTATAATATACCTTCGAATTGAATTTTTAAACATTTACACTTTTATTCTCAATTAACACTTTAGCTAATCCATAAGCAAACCCCTGAAAAATTGGGAGATAAGCTTAATTTAATCCATTTAAACGTAATTCAAATCAAAATGGCCGACAACAATAAAATGTGATAGACCAGAGAGAATAATCTTGGCACCAGCATTCTTATTTACGATATATCCGTATTATAATGGAAATACATCAATGGAATTTCTTACATAAGATAACGTAACGTAACTTAATGTAGTCTAACCTAACCTACCATAACATAATCCTAACATTTTGTTACTTAACCTAACATAACCTTACCTAAAAAGCAAAGTATTGCATAACATTTGTGTGATTTTTGCTCACCAGAGAACCATGTGTAAAATCCTTATTGGCGTTTCAAGATTGTAAATTATTACAATTTGGATTCTTATTGTTTCAATTGTTTGTGGTTTCTTTTAAAAATAGACCGTTTTATAAACTCATGGTATCTCTGTTTACTTTTAGCTGTATGTTGAGACTGGGTGTTTTAATTTTGCTACAAGTATTGCCGATATGCACAATCGACCTTTTTGTCAAAGTTAGACTGCCTTTTGAATTTTCCTCTTCTGATTATCTAAAGTGAGGTAAATAAGGTTATTCCCAAAACAAGCATAATAAACATTCAACACTCCCTTAATGTATAAATGTAAAAACAAAATCAACGAAGATAAAATCAAGTTTGTTAACCTTCTAAAATTATACCGTGATTCAAGTTTCAACAAACTGATAACATTTAGTCAATATTTTATAATCTCGGCATTGGGACAGATAAACAAATCCGTTGAACTCCGATATTTTCTAGTTTAAAATAAAAAACATCCATTTATTTGGGTCGAATTTTATTACCTTTTCTCAAGTGGTTTATCTTTTCACGAACACATTTAATATATTAATAACAACAACTACCCTTTCAAAAAATCTGAACTCATTCCATAAAAGGCGCAGCGCTTCGGCGCGGACGCCAATTATTCTCCGACGTGGTATTTGAGTTTCCGTTTAAGCTGTAAAGGAATACTCGAATAAAAATGATTGTCAAACAAATACCTTACGTTCATAATTAAGTGTTTTTTTACCAATTAAGTCCAGGCTTCTTCACAAAACTATCAGAATATTTTATGGAGGTTATACACCCATTCCATACGCACCTAAACAAAACATTATTCTCTTGTAAGTTCTATTACGACGCCGTAAAAGAAACCCGAAACAACTTGATAATGGTTTAGAATGAATATTCGATGAATATTATATATTAAGACTTGTGCCATGTTTACTTATTGGTGTCCGCGCCGAAGCGCGGCGCCTTTTATGGAATGAGTTAATATTTTTTGAAAGGGTAGTTGTTGTTATTATTGATTTTGTGAAACGAAACGGTCATTCATGTTGCGAACTGGTAATTAATGTAACCCGGCTATGGTTGAGTTAGTACCGCGCTTGTACTATCTCGCCATAGAGCTAGCTTTGATGGCGACGTGGTAGAGCGTCGGACTGACATGCGAGGGGTCAATCCTTGGTTCAGGCGTGGATTTTCAGAACCCTTGTTACAAATGGCGCCCAACGTGGGGCCTGCCAAGGATGTTAAAATATCTCGAGATCACTGCAAAGTGAATCTCTATACTCAGTGGAAATTCGAGGACGAATTTCCAAATTTGAGGGGGTGTATGTCATGGTACGAATCTAGTCACTATCTGGGGAGAAGATGTGTATGCGGACGGATAGCTCGGTCGGGAGAGCACTCGCCCTGTAAGCGAGGGGTCCCGGGTTCGAGTCCCGGTCTGGCTGCACATTCTTTCTCACCCTGTGACATTTGGCGCCCAATGGGGGACTGTGTTGTGCCCTCCTCTGGGAAAAGTTCTCGCAAGAGAACTGTTAAACTACCCAGGGGGGAGTTGCACAAGCAGCTTCCTGCAGAGGGCAACGCAACAGCACCGAGATCAGAAAGTTCAGAGGTATCAGACGCCGATGATAGTGAAAGAGCTAACCTATACATCCCACCACACCTCAGGGGCCTAAGACCGGCAAAGCGGCCAAACCCCCCACAACCTAGGGAGATACCTGCTGACACTTCTGTGTCTGAGTTAACCAGGTTCTCACATAACCTGGATCAGACCTTGCCCCAGCACAGAAGTGTGGGTTCTCCCAGGCAGACTCCTGATACTAGGTCAGCAGAGACTTTTTCCGCGACCCCACAGTCTTCTGCTGCACCTACCGGATATGACAGTACACTAACCCAGTCCCGGACTGAGGTGCCTACTGTGAGTGAGGAGCACTCTGACCGCACAACAGAGGTGAGCATTGAGCCTAGCTCTGCCACCGATGTTTCTGCTCCTCCTCCAGTTAGTCCGCGCCCAGTCAGGCGGAGGGTCCCACCACAAAGATATGGTGAGTGGGTAACCCCCGTCGGTGCGGGAATGTCTCAAGATTTCGAGATTTTTTATGTTTGAACTTCTCGAATCTAATTATATCCAATTTGTGTTAAGGTTGAATTAATGGAATTTAATTCTTCAGAGTTTTATTTTCCTTATCCAATCTTTTTCAGAGTTTTATCCTTATTTAAAGGATAATAATTAGTTTCTGGATATTTCACCGGACTTGACGATTTTATTATTTTAATCAACATGTTGCTTTGATCTTTGCTACTAGTATTTTGATTTTCGATTAGTGGCAATGGATTTGCATGTTGGGAATGTGTAAGGCCTAATTTTTATAAGATATCCTAGTACTTTTTGTTTGGATATTATATTATATTTTCGGGTTGGTTGAAATGTCTGGAGCCATTTCCTTAAAGGGGGGGGGGGGAATGTGTAACCCAGGCAATATTTTATGCCAGCTTCCGTTTTACAAAATATTTCCAAACCCCGCGAAACCCTCTTTGTTTCTCTTTTTCGTCTATTTTCCCGGCACTCCGACTCTTACCTTTGTGGAATACAGATCAGTTTAAACTTTGGTTCTGTTAATTTAAATAGATCTTATTCCTTAAGTATACTGATTGCATATTCGGTATTCATTACTTAGGGTTTAATTAAAACTAGACCACAGATCCTGGTAAGAATTTATTTATTGTTTTACGAATAGAACAGTTATAATTATGTGAATTGCTGAAATAATCTGTTTGATTCCGTTGCAATTCTGTGATTTTTTACATTACCATTACATTACATAAATTCTAAATCATCGACAAGTGGTTTGTCTTTAAACCCTGCCCTGGTTACACTATAAACAAACCACTTGTCGATGATTTAGAATTTATGTAATAATACATAAATAGCCTAAAACATAAAGAATAAATATTTACATTCATGAAAAGAGAAACAAAGGGGGTTTCGCGGGGTTTGGGAATTCATGCGTGTTATTTTGTTATTGTGAAATCGCTCACCAACCACTCACTCACTGAACCACACAATAAAAGATACGTCACTGCCTACCTGGAATACAGTTAGGCAGTTGAATACATGTATACACATACACGGTGAGTAAACGATCACAAACATTGACGTAAAACGCAAGCTGGCATAAAATATTGCCTGGGTTACACATTCCCCCCCTTTAAGGAAATGGCTCCAGACATTTCAACCAACCCGAAAATATAATATAATATCCAAACAAAAAGTACTATGATATATTATAAAAATTAGGCCTTACACATTCCCAACATGCAAATCCATTGCCACTAATCGAAAATCAAAATACTAGTAGCAAAGATCAAAGCAACATGTTGATTAAAATAATAAAAACGTCAAGTCCGGTGAAATATCCAGAAACTAATTATTATCCTTTAAATAAGGATAAAACTCTGAAAAAGATTGGATAAGGAAAATAAAACTCTGAAGAATTAAATTCCATTAATTCAACCTTAACACAAATTGGATATAATTAGATTCGAGAAGTTTAAACATAAAAAATCTCGAAATCTTGAGACATTCCCGCACCGACGGGGGTTACCCACTCACCATATCTTTGTGGTGGGACCCTCCGCCTGACTGGGCGCGGACTAACTGGAGGAGGAGCAGAAACATCGGTGGCAGAGCTAGGCTCAATGCTCACCTCTGTTGTGCGGTCAGAGTGCTCCTCACTCACAGTAGGCACCTCAGTCCGGGACTGGGTTAGTGTACTGTCATATCCGATAGGTGCAGCAGAAGACTGTGGGGTCGCGGAAAAGGTCTCTGCTGACCTAGTATCAGGAGTCTGCCTGGGAGAACCCACACTTCTGTGCTGAGGCAAGGTCAGATCCAGGTTACGTGAGAACCTGGTTACCTCAGACACGGAAGTGTCAGCAGGTATCTCCCTAGGTTTTGGGGGGTTTGGCCGCTTTGCCGGTCTTAGGCCCCTGAGGTGTGGTGGGATGTATAGGTTAGCTCTTTCACTATCATCGGAGTCTGATACCTCTGAACTTTCTGATCTCGGTGCTGTTGCGTTGCCCTCTGCAGGAAGCTGCTTGTGCAACTCCCCCCTGGGTAGTTTAACAGTTCTCTTGCGAGAACTTTTCCCAGAGGAGGGCACAACACAGTCCCCCGCAGGTTGGTTAATGTTACGGTAGGGCAACAACAAATTCCGGTGAAGGGTTTTAATGGGACCCTTACGGGACTGCAGTTGGACCCTATACACCGGAATGTCAGAGTTGGGCATCTCTAGCACGTCATAGACATCAGTGTCCCATTTGTCGGCTAGTTTATTTGTTCCCTGCAGCCCAACTTTCCTGACCAGCACCTGATCTCCCACTTCCAGTTTAGACTCCTTGACACCCCGATAATAAATAAGCTTATTTTTGGTGGCAAGCTTCCCAGCTTCCTCAGCAGCCGTGCGGTAGGCATACTGCAGGCGCTGGTGGAGTTTTGATGCATATGATGAGTGGCTGCCGTCATGCCCCTCAGTGGGATCTGTTACCAGATATGCATCAACAGGTAGCCGGGAAGCTTCTATAGTGGTAAGTATCCCCGCCTGTCACGCGGGAGACCGGGGTTCGATTCCCCGTCGGGGAGCCATTTTGTAACCAGGGCAGGGTTTAAAGACAAACCACTTGTCGATGATTTAGAATTTATGTAATAATACATAAATAGCCTAAAACATAAAGAATAAATATTTACATTCATGAAATAGACATAATAAAAAATCACAGAATTGCAACGGAATCAAACAGATTATTTCAGCAATTCACATAATTATAACTGTTCTATTCGTAAAACAATAAATAAATTCTTACCAGGATTTGTGGTCTAGTTTTAATTAAACCTTAAGTAATGAATATACAGAATATGCAATCAGTATACTTAAGGAATAAGATCTATTTAAATTAACAGAACCAAAGTTTAAACTGATCTGTATTCCACAAAGGTAAGAGTCGGAGTGCCGGGAAATAGACGGAAAAGAGAAACAAAGAGGGTTTCGCGGGGTTTGGGAATTCATGCGTGTTATTTTGTTATTGTGAAATCGCTCACCAACCACTCACTCACTGAACCACACAATACAAGATACGTCACTGCCTACCTGGAATACAGTTAGGCAGTTGAATACATGTATACACATACACGGTGAGTAAACGATCACAAACATTGACGTAAAACGCAAGCTGGCATAAAATATTGCCTGGGTTACATTAAAATCGAAACGGTCGTTCGTGTTGCTTGACTGTTTCACAGTGCACGTGTTTACTTCAGTAGACAAGCGTATGTTTTTAAACCTCTGTCAATCATGTCGAAACTGGCAAAAATACTCGTAACGAACTCAAAATGTTTGCCGGAAATGAAATGCAAACCTATTTGACAATAAATTGCACAAAGAAACTTTGTTGTGAGGATCTCATTGAGTAGAAGAGCAGTTGCAGTGCATAAGATTTGTAATTCTGTCTTGCCTGTAATAAAAATTGAAGTCATGTCTTCATATGTCTGCTGCAGTGAAGTAGCTGTGCATTGGATGTAGGTCTGTACATTATGTATAGAAATTTTGTTTTGTTTTATAAAGCATATGATTTCAGTGTTTACATGATTATGTAATATTTTTTGATGTTAAATTAAGAATCCACAGAATTGTAATTGTTTCTAAGATACTTCTTTGAAAAGTCATTGCATTTGCCATATCATTCAAATTGCAGTTAGTAATTGATAAAAAAATTCTATACAAACCTTTTTTCCCCTGTCCATTTAAAAACTGGTGCCTTGGAAACAAAATAGTTTTTCCACTTAATATGTGTGATTATATGAATATATATTTTATCAAGTAAGAACCAAATTATATGTTGTTTATAATCATAGTTGATTTTTTATATTGTTTTATATTCATGCAAAGAGAATGTTAATATGTTGTTTCAAGTTATTTTAATCATTTTGCTTTCATTTTTGCTGTTAGATAATGTGCAAAAGATTATTCTTTGGTTTTTCAAACACGTGTTACACTGTTAATGCAGTTACAGTATAACTTAACTGGAGAATTTTTTTTCATTCTTTTTATATTATTAAACTAAACAAAACTATTCATGGAATGTTTCAAAAAGGATTACATGCCCATCTCAGTAAATTGACTTATCAAGTTCTTAATTAGAATATATTTCATCGTATTTGACAAATACAGACATAAAGTAATCTTTTTATTTTAAATTAAACAACAATCCTTATTTTCTGAAACAGGAGTGGGGGTGGGGTAAATTTGCAGTTCTTATGTATCACATAGCTTTTCAAATTAACTTTGGGTGAACTACATTGTTAACATTTTCATAATTATTTTAACCACAATCATCAGTTCAATTTCACAAATCAAAGTTTTTGATAGTATATGTCTTTCTTTCATCCATGTCCTACTTTTGTACAACTTCACATATTTTTAGTCAGGTATCCAGATGCTAAGACATTATATTATTGTTTCAATTTCTTGTTTATTTTAATGTTGTCTTTATACAGTTTCAAACAGATTATGTTAATATCATTTCAGTGTTCAGTTGGTTGTTAGCTCCAGTATACAAATGTATGTAGAAAATATATGTAGAGCTATATATGGGCAGCGTCCAGATTTCAGATTTTTGAATTCTTATTTTTTTCTAGTTTACGGTGTTGTTTACTCTGTAGTGTAATTTATTTCTTTATTCATTGGACATTTAAACCACTGTAACAACTTGATGAAGAATTTGGTAAACATTTTATGAACAAAATACTTCTGTGTCCATTTTGGGCGGCATGACAACGTTGAATGGACTCTTGTTGTAACAGTTGCAATATATTTGATATTTTCTGCCCCACATGCCACAATGTGAGATATTAATTTTTTATTCTGATTTGTCCAAAATCTTAGTTCATGTATTATCAAATAGTCTTGAATTTCATCACTTGACATTCGTTCTCTATGTTTCCTATGTTTCATTCCAGTGTGTGTTCTACTTTCAGTATTAATAGAAGCGATATTTTTATCTTTGATATTTAAAAAATTAATGTGATATTACCATAGTCCTTTTGTTAGTATTTTTGAACTGTTTGTATTTTTGTTTCATTTATAATAAAATCAGATTTTGTACATTTTTACTATTGTTTTGTATGTTCAAAAGAGAATAAATTTGATATTCCAATCTCTAGCAAACCAACCAAAGTTCAGAAAAGAACAACGTGTGTGTTATTATGTCTTCCTCTTGGCCATTCATTTACCAACAAACTTGGTGATTTCCAATCAAGCATTGACAAGTTTATAAGAATATATGTGATCATCAGCTGTCTGCTGTGTATTTATATTTATTTATCGTTCCTACCAGCAAGCCAAATGAGTTACGCTTCCAGAAGAGTATTAGTCATTTAAGGAGTATAGTGCAAGATACAGAGAACTGTCCAATTCCAGAATCGACTCTGGTTCTCTTACGTGCCCGGTGTAAAGCACCACTACACTGGTCCTCAGTTTAAAGTCCCTTCCGAAAGACTGTTAGTGATTTCAGTCGAAAAAGCGGGGGATTGAACCAGCAATCCTTGGACTCAGAGGCAGACCCGTTAACCACTGAGCTAATAATCCGCTCTAGATGTCTACTTTCTGCAGTTCTTGTTTTCAAACATTCTTTTGGACGCCCTTTGATGCTTTGCATCAATGCTTTTCTTGTAAGTATTGCATGAGTGTGAGGAGAAGACGGAAAAATCTGTCACCGAGGGTGAACTGTTTTGCGGGAACGAGGCTCCGCCGAGTTCCCGCCAAAACAGTTCACCCGAGGTGACAGATTTTCTATCTTTACCGAATGTCTCATGCAAGATACTTTTTCTTGCATACCTTTTATTATTTATAACATTTTTGTTTATGTATACAAACTATGTGTTTCCTTATGCTGAAATATTGTCATTAACGCAAACCTTTTATAAAAATGACGTCACTCAACGTGACTCATTGTACATAGGGGTTGTAGGATCGAAATTTCCTACACGGTTGAAAACACCGGATTTCAAACGCTGTTTAACATTTAACATAAAAACTTAAGTTGAGAAAAAGATATAAATGCAGCCTTTATTTACGTTTATTTACTTTGTTAATTCGGACTGATTGTGACGCTTTTTATTCTCCGTGATCTGATCTGGTATGCAAGAATCAATGCTCTTGAGATTGTTTTCATATTTTGAAAAAAGCACACACACCAAACATCATCCATTATTATCAAATGAAGACAATTAATTCACCTTTAAGGTATAAAAATAGTATTAAGGTTTTAAGTCACATTTGTATCAAATAATACTATCACTTTTGAAATGTAAAGCATTCCGAGAAGCACAACTGATAGAACAAACATGCGTTATTTACATGATTTTAAAACCAGCTGAAGTGTATTTTTAACACATTAAGTTCATCCTGTCTTCATGACAACACTATTTGTTTTAAAAACCAATTTGTGATTTATTATTAGGTATTCAGAAAACTTTTCAGTTAGATAAAACTTGATTTTTAATTGGAATGATTATATTGTCAAATAGTAATATGAAACAAGGCTTTCGAAAAGAAACCAGTCTCTGAATTAATTTGTTTAAAATTTCTTAAGCGGTAGGACAACATAGGGTTTGGAAAGATTTTCAACATAAATAGGATTAAATATGTTATATTAAAGGTTTATATTCCCAAATTACAACATAATGACTTCACAATACATATATATCAGGGAAGATTTGTGGTTACAACGAGTAAGCATTTGATCGGCTTCGTTTAAAAGTAAGCCATTCTAGCATGCACTGCTGTCTTTTCAAAATAAGCTTATTGAATTTAAAAGAAGTTAAATTAAATTTTTCATTAGTCTCTCATAAATTGCACATCAAATATTTCAAGTATGATTGTAAAAAATAATGAATTACTTCATACTTACAGACATTGTAGCCATTTAATCAAATTTAGAACTTAGTCAAATGCAAACATGAACGATTTAAGTCTGTCAATGACAAAATCAATTAAAATTTATCAAGTTATAACCAACAAATTGATTACTTTTCTTTGCACAATGATTTATTAGAGGAACGTGGATATCGATCCGCTTTATCATTCAATGACATTTCTGATGCAAATAATGGTAACAACTGCGTATTTTCTTTTATTAATCTTTTCTATGAAACCAGTAAGGAAACATAAATTTGTCTATTAGTAGAGAAACTCCAAAGTTATTATCAAATTTTATGGAAGTTTCATTCGGAGTAGTCTTTTCTATTCCGATTAAGCCCAGTTTTTAAAGAAAACAAAAACAAGTTGACTGCGCATTAGAGCCAGGTTAAAAAAACATTTAAATTGGCGGAAACTTGAATATTAGGCAAACATCTGAATGTTTTTGTACATGCAATGTGTGATTTAAATAAAAATCGGGTAAATAGAATGTTGACAATCAAAACAAGTATCCTTATTTGCATCTTTTTGGAATAGAGCAGATTCCGCGGACAAGAATTTGAAACCTCAGTGTATATTGATAATAAATTTCGATTTTCTCCGCTAATAAACAAACTTATGTTTAGTTTCTAATGTCATCGGAAATTTAACAGCAATCAATATTTGTTCGTTAAGTTACGCTTTTGTCTTTGAAATTGACATGCAACTGATGTATTCCGTGATCTGTTTACCTTGTTATCTTTAATTATTTAAGACAACGAGAAATATGGTTTTCTTTTGGCAAATGGGAGATATTTTGAGTTCTGGGTGATTGTAGTTGCATATCGTGATAATAACCCATTTATTAGCTGAAATTAACCAAACCTGACATACTGGATTGAAAAGGACCTCTAAAAAGGTGTACGTGGCCGGATGTACTCTCATCAGGAAATCAAACTACTCCTCTAATAAACTGGTAAACCCATCCCACAAAATATACCTTAGGATATATTATATAAAATATCTATTTCATCCTTGTATAGGCACTGACTATTCATCTGATGCCCAGCAGAACAGAAATTTACCTCTCCCTCTTTTCTATGAAATGGGGTGCTTTACGTGAAAAGTGCATTTGGGAAAATGACATTTTTCATGAACGCTTTTATTATGCGTATGCGTTTTGCATAAAAATACTAACATTCTATGGTCAAAATGAGTTATGAGTTCCCGTATTTGTTATGAGAAAATAATACATAATTGTGTCAGCTTATTCCAAGGCCGAAAAAAAAAATTCTTGTTTCTGGTCACAGGTCACCAAAAAATTTGGGTCGGTAGGTCGGTGTTTTTTGTTGTGTTTTTTTTTTAAACCACCAATATATGCAAAAGTGGCAACAGTTTAATTATTATACAAAGCTAATAGCCATTTGACAGATATTAGTATAAATATTTCCACTCATAACATACTTATCAGAAGTATGACCACAACTTGAATATGGCTCCGAGATCTGGTCACCCTATAGCAAAACATTTATTGATCAAATTGAAAATGTTTAAAGAAGAGCAGCTCGATGGATCAAACATGATTACAGCCGCACGTCCAGTGTAAGAGACATGCTGAAGTCATTTGATCTGCGAAGTCTTGATCCAAGACGTATAGATAATCCTCTGTCCCTCATGTGTAAAATAACAAATGAGCTGGTTGCTATTCCTATTGAAGGCGTTTTAACTCCCTTTTCCCATAAGTGCCGGCACTCTTGTCACACCCACCCATGGTCCTACAGGTTAATAACAGCAACCACAGACTACTATAAGTACTCCTATTTCCCAAGGACAGTCACAAACTGGAATGCCTTCCCCCTGATATCCCCTCACTACAACCATTGAGCTGTTCAATGCAGCTTTCTGCTATATTGAACATAAATCACCATAGCTCTGCATGCTCTTACTTTTATCCTTTTAACATAACACCCCTGTATATCTCTTTTTAACTTTTAATCTTTGTTCTACTAACAGTCTCAGTCTTCGATGCTCGAGTGTCTATGTCCCCGTGA
The DNA here is from genome assembly GCA_038501625.1 of Corbicula japonica. Classification (NCBI taxonomy): domain Eukaryota; kingdom Metazoa; phylum Mollusca; class Bivalvia; order Venerida; family Cyrenidae; genus Corbicula; species Corbicula japonica. The sequence goes on from JAZAYU010001411.1 coordinate 37,902, forward strand.
GGGGTTTGACATCAAAGTAAGATAGATAACATTTGTATTTTCTATTTCATATCGTGATAACACTACAGTAAAAGTCTAATGTCGCCTTTGATTGAAAATCGGGTGGACATTGAAACAATCTGCATCTGACCTGAACAAATATGACATATTCTTGGCCTTATAAAATCTGGCATACAGCCGATAAAATTAATATAATATATACTCCATGTAAAAGATGCGCATGCCCAGTGATTACAAAATGGTGGTTGGGTAAAATGAAAGTAATGTTATCTATTTAAGGGCTTGCCACACTCCTCCCAACTTCGTTCATAATTAAAAAGAAAATTATCAAAATCTCAATAAATGCAAAATGCCGTTCAATGAAACTTTGCACTAATGAATATTACTAATGTACCTTTATTTTGCATACAGTAAGACACGTTAAAAAGTAAAGAAAAAAAAAGCTAGACCTAAAAATCCTTTAAAATTCTATTTATATTAACTCACAAAAACTAAGCGATAAAAAACATAATTTTAAATTCCCACGTGAGCGCAATGATCCTGTGTCACACCTTGGTCGAGAGCGATGTATACTCACTAAGGTGTCAACGTCTTTTCTAGTTGGATAACTCATTAAGGGCTGACTTCACTTGGACCTGCTCCGCTGTTTCAGTGGACTTGCTCCTCTTCCTCAGTAGAATTGCTTCGTTTCTTTTGTGGACTTGCTCCGTTTCTTCTGTGTAGACTTGCTCCGCTTCGTTAGTTTAGTGGCTTCTCTTTGTCAGTAGACTTGCTCCTCTTGCTGGACTTGCTCCACTGGTCTAAGCTAAGAATCTGACAATTTGTGATGCTTTCTTTTCGAAACGGCTTTTTTGGGGGGTCTGACATTGACGTGACCATCAGCAAACGTTTATTGAGAAATCAAACTATTTATAAACTATGCGCGACGTTATTGACGTCGTTAATGTCTAACAATAATTTCTGTTTCTTTTAACGTCTTATTTAACAATTTTGAAGTGCCTAAAATCAATCAATCATGACATTTACGGTGTTTTCTCAACAGTCGCAAATACTGAAAAAGAATGCATATGAAAAGAACATAGACAAAACAATATTTCTTGACAATGGCTCCCTTCTTCAGAAAAATACTCGTTTTTTTCAGGCAACTCTATATTAATTTTGTTTTTCTTTGGTGTGATTCTTCTCTTGTGTAGGAGGACTTGTTTCTTCTGTCGTGCTGTTTTTTCTTCTCTGCTTAGGTAGTCGGCGATTACATTGTCAGAACCTTTGATAGCTTCGATCTTGAATTTGTACGTCTGTAAAAACAAAGCCCATCGCATAACTCTGGGGTTTTCTATTTTGCTTCTCTGTATAAAGGACAAAGCCCTGTGGTCGGTCTGAATAACGAATTCTTTGCGGTACAAATTCTCTTGGAATTTCTTGATCCCGAAAATGACTGTTAGACATTCTCTCTCTGTAACGGAGTAGTTCCTCTCTCTGGGTAGTAACTTCTTTCTACTGAACGCAACAGAGTATACACCGTCGTCATATTCCTGGAGTAACGCTGCGCCTATGCTTACATCTGATGCATCCGTCTGAAGGAGAAACTTTCTATTAAAATCAGGAAGACACAATACAGGATACCTTTGGAAAGATCGATTTTGTGCATCACTCCATATCATATTGTTAGATTGTCCTTTCTTTGTTAAATCTGTGAACGGTGCAGCAGTCTCCGCAAACGAAGGAATGAATTTTCTATAGTATCCTGCCAAACCCAAAAAGGATATGACTTGTCTTTTGGTTTTTGAAATGTCAGCTTCTTTTATCCTCTTGATCTTTTCCTCCTCCATTTGCAGTACTTCGTTTACCACAGTATGTCCAGTGAATCCTGTATTGCTATACCCAATCAAACACTTAGATGGTCGAAGCGTTAGACCTGCTTCTCTTATCCTGTGGAAAAGGTCACGTAGCACGTCCAAATGTTCCTGCCAGGTCACTGTGTGTTCGAGAATGTCATGAACATAATTCTCGACATTTCTGCATCCATCTAGAAGTTTCCTCATCATCCGATTGAATGTTGCTCCTGAATTGACCATGCCAATAGGCATCTCTTTTTTTTAACTTAAAATATCCCCTGTCAGTTGTAAACGCTGTGATATGTCTGAAATGTTTAGCCACCGGGATCTTCCAATATCCCTTTGCCAAATCTATCTTCGTGAAGAACTTATCTTCTTGAAGTTTTGCTAATATATCCTCTACATTAGCCATGGGTTCAGTATCAAATCTCGCTATTGTATTCAACTTTCTGTAATCCACACATAATCTATTACCGCCATCTTTCTTTTTCGCTATGACAATTTAAGAATTGTATTCAGAATTTGCTTGCTCAATGACAGCAGCTTGAAGCATGTCTTCGACTTCTGCATCAACATCTGGACGTTTTAAAGGTATCGGGTATTGCTTAACACGGATTGGGTTTTTGTCGAGAAGGTCTATTTTATGCTCTGTGAGTGCCGTAGTTCCTGGTCGTTCAGTAAGGATGTCTTGAAACTCAAGAAGTATGTCACGTACTTGTCGCTTTTGCTGTGCGCTTAAAGTCTCGCATATCTGGACATCCTCATATGTTTCTTTTGAGGCGACGTTTGGTAGGTCTAATAGATTCTCATCGTCTACAGCTCCAATCTGATCGCCAGTATCAGCTTCAATAATCGCAGCACTTGCGGCTATGACACGTTCCTGTTCTTCATATTTCTTTAGAAGATTGATGTGATATGTTGCTGATCTACCTCTAACCTTGACTTTGTAGTCCATTTGGTTCTCTGTTACTTCGTACGAGCCTTTCCACTGAAGTAGCATCTTGTTTCTGTCAGTCGGTAAAAGAACCAGCACCTTATCACCAACTGATAAGCATCGTTTGCGTGTCTTCTTGTCATACTGATGCTTGGATGTCTCGCTGGACTTGCTTAGGGTTTCCTTTGCTATTTTGCATGTCTCTTCTAGCCGATGTTTCAGGTCCAACACGTACTGATAAGTATTCTGCGTCTCTGGTGTTTCTTGTTCGGTCCACAGCTCTTTTAACATCTGTAGCGGTCCTCGTACTGTTCGACCATACAATAGTCCGAATGGTGAAAACCCCGTACTGGATTGTGGTACCTCTCTATATGCAAACAAGACTGCTGGAAGATATCTGTCACAGTCTTTTGGTCTCTCCTGACACATCTTTTTCAGCATGCTTTTCAATACACCGTTTATACGCTCGCATAACTCATTGCGCTTAGGATTATAAGGTGTCGTAAATAATTGCCTCATCGAGACGAGACGGCTTACTTCTTTTATCAGGTCTGATGTGAATTGGCTCCCTCTGTCGCTGAGTATTTCACTAGGAAAACCTACTATCGAGAATACATCCAGAAGGGCTTTAGCGACTCTTTCTGTGTCAATCCTTGGAATGGCAACCGCTTCAGTATATCTCGTAACATAATCCACCAAAGTCACGATGTATCTGTTTCCACTATCCGACACTGGTGTAATTGGACGACAGCTACTCTGCGGAAAGGTTCATCAATAATAGGCATCACTCCAAGTGGGACTCTCTGCACCCTTCCTTTGGAATTGTTCTCTGACATATATCACATGAACGACAAAACCGTGACACATCTCCAGTAATTCCAGGCCAAAAAAAACTGGACATGATTCTGTCTTCTGTCTTCTTTGCTGATAGATGGCCACCCACAATTGATTCATGCGCCTGTTCCATAACGCGTCTTCTGAATAAGATCGGAACAACTATTTGCTTTATTTCCTGATCGGAGGTCACCTTCTGCCTATATATCCTATACAGGACCTGTTTCTGTACTTCATATTTGTATGCAGCTCCAGTCTTGATCTCTTTGTAAGCACCTTCAGCTGCCAAGTCCCAGAGTTTCTTCAATGACAAATCCTCTTTATGTGCCTTCTTTAAAATTCTAACGTTAATCTCCCTATCGCATGATGGTTCAGACACACGTAATGCCTTTGACGGTTGCTCTGCGTTCTTTCTCTGAGATCTTGTCATTACTGCCACTGCGACCTTACCCTGTGCTATCCATGTTTTGCTTGGTTTGTCAGCAACACCATGTATATTGCCTAGGACCAGATCACATATAAGTGACGTTGGCACCATCGCCTCCGTTTCGCCATCGTTTCTCCGGTGTAATACGGGGTGTCGATGTGATTCCTCGCCTCTGAAACCATCCTTGCCTACCCGTCAATGGGAATCATGATGATCTTTTTCTTTAGCATCTGGTCTTCCCTGACCAAACTCTCTTCGTACTGCAGCCATCTCACTGCCTGTGTCTCTCAACACCTTGACTTCCCTGTCACCGACAAACCCTGTTTGTATGTCGAGGTTCCGTTTTCCCTCAAGCATCTCTATGGTATATCCTGCTGAAATGATTGGAAGCGTGTCTCCGTTGGCTAACTTTAAGCGTCCATTTTCTGTGGACTCTTCTATTGATGTATAAGGTACCCTGACCTGTGCACATGCTGCTGACACTTTTCTGTTTTCAGCGTTTTACACTCCTTCGCTATATGACCTTTTCTGTTGCAAACAAAACAGATCTTGTCTTTTCTTCTTATATCAATTTCTTTTGTTGGAGGCTTGCTTGTGGAATGCGCTGGTCTTTCCTCATTCTGGCGCATCTGTGAACATGCAGACGGCTTGTTTGCGTTTGTAGACATTCTTCAACCACGAGCCTCGGTATACTGCTCAGCAAGCCTTATAACACCTTCCATCGACTTTGGTGCTCTTTCCCTTAAAAACAATGCCAAGTCTGTTGAGTAACTTCTGATGAATTGCTCTTTGATCTGTAGGTCACACAGAGCTTCATACATGTTCTTCACTCCAGCCATCTCTGTCCAACGTGTGAAGTACCTTTTCATTCTGGCCGCGTACTGGAATACCGTCTCACCCTGGTCCGGCTTACTCGTCCTGAACTTCGACCTAAAGCCCTCCTCCGTGAGTTGATACCGCTTCAATACTGCAACATTCAAGGCCTTATAGTTTCACGCATCGGAAGGTGGCATGCTCGTATAGACCTCCAGTCCCTTTCCAGTCAACAACGAGCTTAGGCTCACTGCCCATGTATCTTCACTCTGCGCAAACCTCTCGAATCGTTCAATGTAAGCATCCATGTCATCTTGCTTTCGTCGAACTTAGGTAGCTTTGGGAGTAGCACTTTTCCACCTGAAGAATCGCTATTACCTCTGCCTGCCCTCAGCCTTTCGATTTCCAACTCCTGCTTTTTTCACGCGAAGCTGGAATTGCATCTCCTGTTGCCTCTTCTCATCTTCTCTTCTCTGTGCTTTTTCTTCCCGTGCTATGTGTTCCTCTTCTCTCTTTTTAATAAACCGGGCTAAGTCTTGACCCGTTGATCCGAGCATCTCCCCAAGTCTACACCATCCGTCGTAGTTCATTTTGCTATGCAGTTATCTAACTAGATTTAACCTCCTTGTAGTAAATCCCGGACGAGCCCCCATATTGTCACACCTTGGTCTAGACCGATGTCTACTCACTGAGGTGACAATGACTTTACTAGTTGGATAACTCATTTAGGGATGACTTCACTTGGACCTGCTCTGCTGTTTCAGTGGACTTGCTCCGCTTCCTCTGTAGAATTGCTTCGTTTCTTCTGTGGACTTGCTCCGTTTCTTCTGTGTAGACTTGCTCCGCTTCGTTAGATTAGATGGCCTCACTTTGTCGGTAGACTTGATCCTCTTGCTGGACTTGCTCCACTGGTCTAAGCTAAGAATCTGACAATTTGTGATGCTTTCTTTTCGAAACGGCTTTTTTTATTTATTCTGGTCTGACATCGACGTGGCCATCAGCAAACGTTAATTGATAAAACAATCTTTTTATAAAATATGCGCGAACCGCTGCGAAAACAACGTAACTCACGTTATTGACGTCGTTAATTTTGAATTGCCTAAAATCAATCAATCATGACATGTACGGTGTTTTCTCAACAGTCGCAAATACTGACAAAGAATGCATATGAAAAGAACAAAGACAAAACAATATTTCTTGACATACCGACAAGAAATGTTTTGTACTTTTTAAAAAATTTTCAACTACTAAAGGAGAAATCAGTATTTGTCATCCGTTTACGCGACCAGGAAGCGACCAGATAATTGAAGGTCAAACACACTTTTACTAATATCTCGTAAAGTTTACATATGTAAGTCACGCGGACACAATAATTTTTTTAAAATCAGTATTTCATTACTCACGTGGGCATTTAAAATGATGTTTTGTGTTTGTTTAGTTTTTGTGAATTTATGTAAATAGAAGTTTATGGAATTTTCAGATCTCGCTATTTTTCTTTACTGTTTTATCGTGTCTTACCATCTGCAAAATAAAGATATATTAATGAATTACATTTGTGCAAAGTTTCATTTAACGGCATTTTGCCGTTATTGAGATTTTGATAATTTTCTTTTTATCGATGAACGAAGTTGGGAGGGGTGTGGCAAGTCCTTAAATCAGTGATTACATGTAAATGCATGATCAACAGCCTGTGTAGATGACAGTTAACATATAATTAGGTATTGTTGTATTGTAAGAACTTATTAATGAACGCACAGTTTAGATACCATGGTCCCTAATTTTGATGTAAAATAATGTCAGTGAATGACAACATCAATAAAATATACATGAGCATAATTGTTTGTTACGCATAATAAACTGTTATGCTAAATTTAACTCTAAAAATTCATTGCGTTATATTAACAAAGTCTTTGTCGATCTTGCTTTTTAAGAAATTGAAAGGCTATCCGAGTTTTATTCTTCATTCAACACTTGAATAATTCAATTAAACCATTTGCTTGATGATAAGACAGTGTGTTTATTATTTACTCAATATTACTCAGCACATTTTAAATGCTTACCATATGTTAACACAATTTTATCACGACGAACAAAGATGCATGCAGGAAAGTGAGCTGTAGATATATATTTCATAACTCAACCGCGGCAGTTAAGCGAGCTATTAATTCGTAAGAGATATTTGCTGAGAAAAAACAACATTATAATACTACATTTAACCTTTTTAGATCAAATAGTTGCCAATGACTGCAACATGCACATTGTTTTTCTGGCAGTCTAAGGGCGCTTGAAACCAATTATTCAAAGAGGAAACATGCTGATAGGGTTCATGTCATACTTCAGAACTGTAGTCTACAAGAGTCTTCAAGAGTTTACAATGCGATTTGCAGATGTGCCACTAGCTACCTATCTAATTGATGAGTAATAACATCCAAATCATGTTTGTTTTATAGTGTATCATTTCACTGATTATAGTTTAACAATGATGACAAAATGTGCTGACAATACATTGCACGTGCGAATGAGTGTTTCATGTTTGTCATGGTGCGTGTATTAATTTGCGCTTCAAAAATACCGTTTTCATTAAGACAAACTAGCATTAAAAGGGTAAAAAAGCTTTGACAATAACTATATCTTACGTTAAAGAGTGTGTGTTATTAAGGGGTAAATACCATGGTCCTTGGGTGGGGTAAAGCATAAACTTTGAAAAATATTTTCTTAAAGACACTTTTATAAATTACACGTTGCACATATTGAAAATAACCCATAGCAAAAGTGATTTGCATCCTACCATATTATTGAAGACACAATTAGAAAAAGTAAAATGTGCAAAAACTGATCCACATATCCATCTATAATATGACTTTAAAATAATACTGAAATGAATAGACAACTTTAAGGTGCTGTGTTACTTGTCATCGCTCTGTCATTGATAATAAGAAAATTATCAAAATCTCTCTAACGTCAAAATGCAGTTCAACAAAACTTTGCAGAAATCATAAGTAAAATAATTGACAAAGGAGCAACACCTTAAGAAATTCAAGAAAGATTTTCATCATGTCGACATGTACTTCCGGGTTCAAGATCAAAATAGTTTGCCCTGTTATTTTGAAATCCAGCATCTATTTTGACAGATGACCATAACATATTGCTTATAAGATAAGTGTATCGCTTTTCTAGGCGTTTCATATTGCAATTCCAAAGTTCCAAATTATTATTATAAACTATATAATCATTTCGAGAACATTTGAGAATACAGAACCCTTCTCGTTATATGGCGTGTCTTCTAGATGTGGCAATTCCTCATATGCATATTTCGCTTTTTTCAGAAATTTATGTAGATAATAGTGTAGTGGATGTGATTGTTTTGAACAAACAAATTAAGAATTAAAATCCTATATTGGAAGTATAAGTTGAAACTATTATTATATTTAATCTATTCTATATCACGTTTTAAAGTTATTTAAAAAATCAAGCAATGCAGTGCCATGTCAAATGCTGAATGCTGTCAGGCATTCACTTTAACGAAGGGTAATTCTTGCAGATATTGTGCACATTTTAAATAAAAAATACTTCCCTTTACATAATTATTTATGTGTGAACTTACCTACACTAACATACATTAAATTGTCGTTTGCGTGTATTGTTTTTTTTTATAATGTTAGACATTTAATTGCCTACATCCGATTTAAACAATTTCACATGTAATTTCTTTGTAAAATATTAGGAACAGTCACAGTCAAAGAAATGCACCATAATCTTACGGAACTGAGGTAGCGCTTTTTCTTACTGAATAATCTTTTCATGTATAATGTTAGATTTTGCTGATTTATTTTTGTACAAATATGAGAGACATAAAATTTCATCTTCAAATCGAACATCAAGATGTCAAAATTACAGCCCGTATGAGCACATCGTAGTGTCATGGTTAGTTTTTATTAAAGATAATAAATTTTATTTTTGTTGACAGCTCGGATGGAAAGTCATTACGGTCCGACATTTAACTAACTATCGATAATATAGTACTCCTGTTATTGCACCCCTACATGTTATGTAATAATATCATTAAGAAAATGTTTGCTTCCTAATTGTAAGAGTTCCATGACATAATTTCTAATAGTCCAACATGACAACAGACAGGACACGTGATTCATATATATCATACATGTAGAAGATGTGCAATTACACTGTAAAACATGTAAACATTCGATCGGTTTTGTTAAAAAGTAATCTTTTGTAGCTTAAACTCTTGCCTTTTCCAAATACTTGTTTGAATTTAAAAGTAGATTGTTAACATTTTTCTCTCATTAATTGCACAAGTTATTTAAATGCTGCAATATTTGTTCAAGGTAAGAGTATAAAAAAAAATAAAAAATGCTTCATACTTACGGACATTGTAGCCATTTCAGTAACTCCTGAAATTAGTAAAATGCAAACATGAATTATTTAAAATATGGAAGTTAGAAAATCACAAGAATAATATCAAGTCATAACCAACTGCCTTGATTCAATGTCTTCATCAAAATTATTTTATTGAAGGAATATTGAGATCGATCATCTAATTAAATTTCTGATGCTAATATTGGTACCAGTTGCGTATTTCCGATATCTTCATAGTTTATAAACGTTAAATGCGTTCTGGGATGCTTATTTATAAGCTAATCTAAATATTGTTTTTCTTATAATAATAATCCATTTATGCCGCACATAAATATGAAAGATTTCCAAAATTGTCAATGTCTTTTTTGACTTAAAGCAATGGTGAAATACGCATCGTTTCATTCTTTATTGATAAATAATACTGGTTTAAAACAACCTATATTTTCAGAATTTTGGAGGGTAGCACCAAATAAGAAGTGAAAAACACCATCTGTTAACATTTTATACGTTTTATATAAAGTCGATTTAACAAGACTTTGCGCATTTATACTCTAATATGCGAATGATGCCAGTTAGCTGTTTGGATGAATCATTTGTATGCAGGTAGAAAGGCATCTTCAAGCTTGAAAAAGGATAGCATGTAACGATATTTGGGTTGATTAGACTCCTGCTTTCTTGGATAAAGAGTCAACGTTAACAGATGACAAGGCTTGATACATGTAGCAAAGTAAAGAACACGAATGTATTCCAATTTTTCTATGTCCAAAGCGCCTTCGCATATACTTTTTGCTACTATAATAGTTTATAGAGACATATATAAGCACAACATGTGAAAATATACCGGATAGTTGTGATAACAAACATTTAACTAGAATTTTGGAATTTTTTCTTTATTATCAAGATGAAAACATTGTGGCCTCACTGTAAATTAGGTATTGCAAATATCTAATAGTATATTTTTGAATCTTTCCTTAAAACCATCATTTAAAGCATTTTAAAACATTAATACAATTAACGTATATTACGTCATTAACGTGCTTTTTACATGACAAAAGGCTAAGGGTGCTATGGTTGTTGTCATTGCTCTGTCAACGATAAATTTAAAACGAAAATTATCAACAAAATCTCTCTAACGGCAAAATGCAGTTCAATAAAACTTTGCACAAATCAATGTTATTAACATATGCTTAAATACGTTAAGAAAAGTAAAGAAAAATAGTTTTACCGTAAAGTTCCTAAAATTTATTTGCAATCATATACAAACACGAAGCAACACTAAACAAAAATTTAAATGCCTTCATGAGTAATGTGTATCTGAAAACACTATTCTTTTTGAACGTATACATGTATAAACGAGGGATGATCCAAAAGTTTTGTCACTGCCTCGATTTCGCAAAAGTTTGACGTAAGATTGGTTTAGTTTAGTATGTACTGATAAGCAAACATGATTTTAGTTATATTAAGCAATAATATTATAAGGTTAACAATAATAGCGCTCAATAACGATGTTTTGATAAACCCGCTACGAGATTACCGCCGCACGCCGAAATTTCAGTGTTTTCCGGTTAAAAAGTTTATACATTTCAGAAACATATGCGTAAAAGCAGAAGAAAAAGTTTAGACGTGACACCATAAAATATTTAGAGCAGGAGTTGAAGTATAAATAAGGTGATTGCAGGTTAACATTTTCCACGCATAGCTGATGAATGTCCGTTAAAACAAGACAATGTTGAAAGCTGAAAAATCGCCGCATGGCGCTATATTACATTTTCGCTTCAAGCTAGGAAAATCGCTTCTAGAAACGATGAAAGTGGTAAACTTAACATATGTTAAAAACAAAATAAAAATAAGACTCGTCTATAAATGGTACGAAGGCGTTGGAGAGGGAGATAATCACTAGATTATCATGCAAGGACGGAAAGGTCAGTCACACGAACGAATGCGAACGTCAGAATTGTGTCTGACGCTAACTAAAGTTAACTTTTTTACAATAAAATAATCTTCCAAAAGGGAAGTCAGTAAGAACTTTATTTAAAATTATCACTCTTTATTTCGAATTTTCGAACAATTGTTCTTTATCAAGAAAATACAGAAATTTTTTAATTTAGGTTATATCCATTTTGATAAGACTAATGTTCAACTTGTTCAGTTTGGTTTAACGTAGACACACATTACACATATTTACTAAAATAAAGTAATGAGTTACATGTAGCATTAATTATAAGAAAGAAGATTTGGTGTATTCAATACAATGTATGAGTATTTAAAAACCCGCATATAACAGTGACAAAACTATTGGTAAAACTCGTATAAGGTCCTTACCTACTGTTGTCAGTAACATTTGACTCCTGTGGGCTTTGAATTGTTGTCTTGTATTGCAACGTTTTGGTGGTTGATTGCAAATAGAATTTTAAGTATTTTTTAGGTTTAACCCTTTTCTTTACTGTTCGAATGTTTTCTAAACTTTTCTTAACATATAATAAAATAAACATACACTAATAACATTGAAGTGTGCAAAGTTTAATGGAACAGCATTTTGCAGTTTAAGAGATTTTGAGATTTTTTTCTTTTTTTTATCTATGACAAAGGAATAAAGGAGCAACGCCTTATTTCGCCCTATAATCTTATCTCACAAACAAAACATAATCAACAACAATAATTAAGTAATTTGTCTTTAATTTCACATATCATAATATAACAAAGTTTATTCTGGTTTAAAGAGAAAATTTAAAAATTACTTTAAGCTTTTTTATAATGTTGCCTCTACTGGGGAGCGAGCCCGTACCGTCACCACGACATGCAATGCCGACAACACTAACAACTGAACTAGCCGGGACAACCCCCTAAAAAGGTTGATCGCATAACTCAGATAAACGTTATCATCACTTCTTAACGTCGGTACAGGTTATTTTACTGAATCAGATATGTTTGATTTGAACAAATGTATTTTGGTTTTGTAAATAAAATGTCAAAATGCATCGTTCGTTTCGTGAGATTTCAATGTTAAATTGTTTTACAACCCGTGCAATGGTAATTTGACACACCATTCTTTTAAAGACTAGACAACTAAACAATAGCTAAACTTTGAAAAGCCTT
>JAZAYU010001412.1:0-23267 GCA_038501625.1 Corbicula japonica
TATTTCACAAAAAACATCTTGTAACCAATAAGATTCTTCTGGTTTGTTTCTCTTAATGATTGAGCTTTATTGACCTGTTTTTCTTTTGTTTCTTGCAGCTTCAGTGAGTCCAGCCCCACCACCACAAGATGGGCGCCTGTATCCTCCAGTTGTGGATGCTTCCCAGAACAGCCCCAGACATCCAGCACCTGTTGGATCTGACGGAAATACAAGTGAAAATGCCAGATATCAAATAGGTTTTGAAATGCATTGTAAGTACACTGGTAATACCATGTGTAAAATTAGGCTTGCCCTGTTTATAATGCTCAGTCCATAGGCTTTGGTCTTCCATTTCGATTTCCACTGTGCTTAGCTGCTTCAAATAATTGCCTTTTTATGCCCCCGAAGGGAGGCATATAGTAATCGGACCATCCGTCCGTCCGTCCTTCCGTCCGTCCGTGTTCACTGTGAGGCATACGTTGGTAACTTCTTGTGTTAAACTAGGTGTTGTTGGCTACTTTTGGACTCTTAGGTATACTCAAGAGTCATACTCAAAAAAATTAGTCCAAAAGTCCAAATTTTAACAGCCGAGTACTTTTTATCATTGACTCAACAAGAAATGGGCGCCCAACGTGTCCGAAGTGTCCAACTATTAGTGTCCAAGGACCATAAATTTCATTTATGCTTGTGAGCGCTTTAATATAGCAGATCAAGCGTCTGTATACCCCAAACGCCAAATTTCAAGCGTGCCGTGTGCAAATTATACGCATGCGCTATGGCCACCTGCCTTTGTAGCGAGTGCAAAATAGCCCGGATGTTCGATTTTTTGCCGTAATACGCCATTTTTGTTAGGAATAACCAATACAATAACCAACAAAATTTGGCATTAACAGGTAAGTTTTAAACAATTTTATTGCTTATTGAAGTAGGTTACTGATAGTTCCGCCATCTTTAAAAATGGATGACCATGTGTTCAGACTGCTGGTTCTAAGTTTTGTTGTTTTGATTTCCCTGCTATTGACCTTTCTTTGTGAGTAGTCGTAATCGTTGTTGCATTAAAGTGGAACAGATTTTTTGCAAGTTGGGATAGTGATTTACAGTAGAATACTTTGGACTAGACGAATCAAATATGGGTTGTTAGGTAGATATTTAATTTAATTTGGTATCAGGACTTTTCGACCTCAAGACTTTTCGACCCCAAGGCATTTTGTTGGACTTTTCGACCCCAATAAAAACTTATTATTGATTCCAAGAAATCATAGCTCTATTTGGTATTTAACCTAGCCAGATAAAATTTAAATTTTTATTTTAAAATGTTATCTAATTTTGTCCGTGTTATTGTTGGCTTCTCTGTCCATGCTATGTTGAGTAGGTCATCCATAGCTGTATTTGGTAGTTAACCTGACGAGATGACATTTTTTTTTATAAAATAAAATCATTTTTCTGTCCTTGCTATTGTTGGCTTCTGTGTCCATACTATGTTGAGTAGGTCATCCATTGCTCTGTTATTTGACCTGGCGAGATGAAATTTTATTTTTATATACAAATTAGAGGGGCCCCAAATTAGTTATTTTTTGTCAGTGTTATTTTTGGCTTCTGTGTTCATGATAATTTGAGTAGGTCAATGTTATTTGTACATTTGTTCTGTCCATGTTATTGTTGGCTTCTGTGTCCATGCAATGTTGAGTAGGTCAATGTTATATGTACATTTGTTCTGTCCTTCCTATTGTTGGCTTCTGTGCCCATGATATGTTGAGTAGGTCATCCATAGCTCTATTTGTTATTTAACCTAGCCAGATAAAATTTCAATTTTTGTCTACAAATATGTTATCTAATTTTGTCCGTGTTATTGTTGGCTTCTTTGTCCATGCAAAGTTGAGTAGGTCATGTTTATGTGAACATATGTTCTGCCCAGGTTATTGTTGGCTTCTGTGTCCATGCTATGTTGAGTAGGTCAATGTTGTGTACATTTGTTCTGTCCTTGCTATTGTTGGTTTTGGTGTCTATAATATGTTGAGTAGGTCATCCATGGCTCTGTTTGGTATTTGACCTGGCGGGATGAAATTTCATTTTTATATACAAATAAGTTATTTTTTGTCAGTGTTATTGTTGGCTTCTGTGTCCATGCAGTGTTGAGTAGGTCAGTGTTGTGTGAACATTTGTTCTGTCCATGTTATTGTTGGCTTCTGTGTCCATGCAATGTTGAGTAGGTCAGTGTTGTGTGAACATTTGTTCTTTCCTTTATTTTTTGCTTCTGTGTCCATGCAATGTTGAGTAGTTTAATGTCATTTGAACATTTGTTCTGTCCATGTTGTTGTTGGCTTCTGTGTTCATGCAATGTTGAGTAGGTCAGTGTTGTCTGAACATTTGTTCTGTCCATGTTTTTGTTGGCTTCTGTGTCCATGCAATGTTGAGTAGGTCAATGTTATGTGTACATTTGTTCTGTCCTTTATATTTTTGGCTTTGGTGTCCATGCTATGTTGAGTAGGTCATCCATACTATTTGGTATTTAACCTAGCCAGATAAAATTTTAATTTTTATTTTAAAATGTTATCTAATTTTTTCTGTGTTATTGTTGGCTTCTGTGTCCATGCAATGTTGAGTAGGTCATCCATAGCTCTATTTGGTATTAAACCTGATGAGGTGACATTTTATTTTTATATAATCATTTTTCTATCCTTGCTATTGTTGGCTTCTGTGTCCATACTATGTTGAGTAGGTCATCCATGGCTCTGTTATTTGACCTGGCGAGATGAATTTTTTTTTTATATACAGATTTGTTATTTTTTGTCTGTGTTATTGTTGGCTTCTGTGTTCATAATATTTTGAGTAGGTCAATGTTATGTGTATATTTGTTCTGTCCTTAATATTGTTGGCTTCTGTGTCCATGCAATGTTGAGTAGGTCAATGTTATGTGTACATTTGTTCTATCCTTTATGTTGTTGGCTTCTTTGTCCATGGTATGTATAGTAGGTCATAGTTATGTGTACATTTGTTCCGTCCTTTATATTGCTGGCTTCTGTGTTCATGCAGTGTTGAGTAGGTCAATATTATGTGTACATTTGTTCTGTCATTCCTATTGTTGGCTTCAGTGTCCATGCTATGTTGAGTAGGTAATCCATAGCCCTATTTGTTATTTAACCTAGCCAGATAAAATTTCAATTTTTGTTTACAAATATGTCATCTAATTTTGTCTTTGTTATTGTTGGCTTCTGTGTCCATGCAAAGTTGAGTAGGTCATGTTTATGTGAACATATGTTCTGCCCAGGTTATTGTTTGCTTCTGTGTCCATGCTATGTTGAGTAGGTCAATGTTGTGCACATTTGTTCTGTCCTTGCTATTGTTGGCTTTGGTGTCCATACTATGTTGAGAAGGACATCCATGGCTCTGTTTGGTATTTGACCTGGCGGGATGAAATTTCATTTTTATATACAAATAAGTTATTTTTTGTCAGTGTTATTGTTGGTTTCTGTGTCCATGCAATGTTGAGTAGGTCAGTGTTGTGTGAACATTTGTTCTGTCCATGTTATTGTTGGCTTCTGTGTCCATGCAATGTTGAGTAGGTCAGTGGTGTGTGAACATTTGTTCTGTCCTTTATTTTTTGCTTCTGTGTCCATGCAATGTTGAGTAGTTTAATATCATTTGAACATTTGTTCTGTCCATGTTGTTGTTGGCTTCTGTGTTCATGCAATGTTGAGTAGGTCAGTGTTGTGTGAACATTTGTTCTGTCCATGTTTTTGTTGGCTTCTGTGTCCATGCAATGTTGAGTAGGTCAATGTTATGTGTACATTTGTTCTGTCCTTTATATTTTTGGCTTTGGTGTCCATGCTATGTTGAGTAGGTCATCCATAGCTCTATTTGGTATTTAACCTAGCCAGATAAAATTTAAATTTTTATTTTAAAATGTTATCTAATTTTTTCTGTGTTATTGTTGGCTTCTGTGTCCATGCATAGTTGAGTAGGTCATCCATAGCTCTATTTGGTATTAAACCTGATGAGATGACATTTTATTTTTATATAATCATTTTTCTATCCTTGCTATTGTTGGCTTCTGTGTCCATACTATGTTGAGTAGGTCATCCATGGCTCTGTTATTTGACCTGGCGAGATGAAATTTCTTTTTTATATACAGATTAGTTATTTTTTTGTCTTTGTTATTGTTGGCTTCTGTGTTCATAATATTTTGAGTAGGTCAATGTTATGTGTACATTTGTTCTGTCCTTTATATTGTTGGCTTCTGTGTCCATGCAATGTTGAGTAGGTCAATGTTATGTGTACATTTGTTCTATCCTTTATGTTGTTGGCTTCTTTGTCCATGATATGTATAGTAGGTCATAGTTATGTGTACATTTGTTCCGTCCTTTATATTGCTGGCTTCTGTGTTCATGCAGTGTTGAGTAGGTCAATATTATGTGTACATTTGTTCTGTCCTTCCTATTGTTGGCTTCAGTGTCCATGCTATGTTGAGTAGGTCATCCATAGCTCTATTTGTTAAATAACCTAGCCAGATAAAATTTCAATTTTTGTTTACAAATATGTCATCTAATTTTGTCTGTGTTATTGTTGGCTTCTGTGTCCATGCAAAGATGAGTAGGTCATGTTGATGTGAACATATGTTCTGCCCAGGTTATTGTTGGCTTCTGTGTCCATGCTATGTTGAGTAGGTTAATGTTGTGCACATTTGTTCTGTCCTTGCTATTGTTGGCTTTGGTGTCCATACTATGTTGAGTAGGTCATCCATGGCTCTGTTTGGTATTTGACCTGGCGGGATGAAATTTCATTTTTATATACAAATTAGTTATTTTTTGTCAGTGTTATTGTTGGCTTCTGTGTCCATGCATAGTTGAGTAGGTCAGTGTTGTCCAAACATTTGTTCTATCCATGTTATTGGTGGCTTCTGTGTCCATGCAATGTTGAGTAGGTCAGTGTTGTGTGAATATTGTTCTGTCCTTTATTTTTGGCTTCTGTGTCCATGCAATGTTGAGTAGGTTAAAGTTATGTGAACATTTGTTCTGTCCATGTTGTTGTTGGCTTCGTTGTCCATGCAATGTTGAGTAGGTCAGTGTTGTGAGAACATTTGTTCTGTCCATGTTATTGTTGGCTTCTGTGTCCATGCAATGTTGAGTTGGTCAGTGTTATGTGTACATTTGTTCTGTCCTTTATATTTTTGGCTTTGGTGTCCATGCTATGTTGAGTAGGTCATCCATAGCTCTATTTGGTATTTAACCTAGCCAGATAAAATTTAAATCTTTTTTTTTAAATTGTTATCTAATTTTGCCTGTGTTATTGTTGGCTTCTGTGTCCATGCTTTGTTGAGTAGGTCATCCATAGCTCTAATTGGTATTTAACCTGATGAGATGACATTTTATTTTTATAAAATCATTTTCCTGTCCTTGCTATTGTTGGCTTCTGTGTCCATACTATGTTGAGTAGGTCATCCATGGCTCTGTTATTTGACCTGGCGAGATGAAATTTCATTTTTATATGCAAATTAGTTACTTTTTGTCAGTGTTATTGTTGGCTTCTGTGTTCATGATATTTTGAGTAGGTCAATGTTATATGTACATTTAATCTGTCCTTTATATTGTTGGCTTCTGTGTCCATGCAATCTTGAGTAGGTCAATGTTCTGTCCTTGCTATTGTTGGCTTTGGTGTCCATACTATGTTGAGTAGGTCATCCATTGCTCTGTTTGGTGTTTGACCTGGCGGGATGAAATTTCATTTTTATATACAAATTAGTTATTTTTTGTCAGTGTTATTGTTGGCTTCTGTGTCCATGCAATGTTGAGTAGGTCGGTGTTGTGTGAACATTTGTTCTATCCATGTTATTGTTGGCTTCTGTGTCCATGCAATGTTGAGTAGGTCAGTGTTGTGTGAACATTTGTTCTGTCCTTTATTTTTGGCTTCTGTGTCCATGCAATGTTGAGTAGGTTAATGTTATGTCTACATTTGTTCTGTCCATGTTATTGTTGGCTTCTGTGTCCATGCAATGTTGAGTAGGTCATTTTTATGTGAACATTTGTTCTGCCCATGTTAATGTTGGCTTCTGTGTCCATGATATGTTGAGTAGGTCATTGTGATGTGTACATTTGTTCTGTCCTTTCTATTGTTGGCTTTGGTGTCCATGATATGTTAAGTAGGTCATCCTATTTTATTTGTTATTTAACCTAGCTGGATAAAATTTCAATTTTTGTTTACAAATATGTTATCTAATTTTGTCAGTGTTATTGTTGGCTTCTGTGTCCATGCAAAGTTGAGTAGGTCATGTTTATGTGAACATATGTTCTGCCCAGGTTATTGTTGGCTTCTGTGTCCATGCTATGTTGAGTAGATCAATGTTGTGTACATTTGTTCTGTCCTTGCTATTGTTGGCTTTGGTGTCCATACTATGTTGAGTAGGTCATCCATGGCTCTGTTTGGTAATTGACCTGGCGGGAAGAAATTTCATTTTTATATATACAAATAAATTATTTTTTGTCAGTGTTATTGTTGGTTTCTGTGTCCATGCTATGTTGAGTAGGTCATCCATAGGTCTGTTTGGGGTTTGACCTGGTGAGATAAAATTTCATTTTAATATACAATTTATTTATCTTTTTGTCTCTGGTTTTGTTGGCTTTGGTGTCCATATTATGTTGAATAGGTCATCCATAGCTCTATTTGGTATTTTATTTGGTGAGATGACATTTCAATTTAAAAAAATCAGTTATCTTTTTGTCTGTGGATTTGTTGTTTTTTTCTGTGCCCACGACATGTTGAGTAGTTCTTATATCCCTGTTTGGTATTTCATATAAAAATGGGATAAAATTTCATTTTTTTGCTGAAATAGTTTCTTTTTGATCATTTGGGATTGTTAACATGTTAAGAATGTCATACATTGGAGCTACCAGAGTGAGAAATATTCATGTCAAACTCAAGTCATTAGTTTTATATATTTTGAATTTTGTTTTCATTTATTACAGTGGCAGAAATATGTTTGTTGATGAGGTCTTTTGGTCATCACTACCAGGCCTGCCGAAACAACTGAAGTGGGCAGTACAGGTTAAAGACCTTAGTGAGTCGAAGCCAGTAGTGTTTTGCAAAGCTGATAATGCCTAGTAAGTATTTTGTGTCAAATGTTCTCATTTTGGCGTGTCATGTAAACAACCTATAAATTTTGGTATTATTCACGTTTTGCTGTTGTAGTTGCATCATTTTAAGTCAAAGTTTTCATTCATATTTAAGATGTCAAAGTCCACATTATTTAGTGTTCACTTACGTAGTATGTAAAACTGAGTCATGTTTTTCGCAGCGAAATAATCTTTGTTGTGTTTAATGACATTTTTAAAAGTTAAATGCAGATATGAAGTTTCTATCAACGAAATTTAGTTTCAGTGTCAGTATTGACCAAATTATTTCATTCCCTGGTAGTTGCCTAGAATCATTTAAAAGCAAAGCAAATGGTAAAAATGGCAGTTGGTGTTACTGTTTATTTATTGGTGTCACTATTTATTGTTTTGGCTTTACAAGTATTTTGGAATGGAAAGTGCTGGTCCATTTATGGCATTTTCTATTAACAGACGACGATGCAGAAATCCACCCAACCCAGACCTCAGACCACGATGCCGAAGTCCGGCAAACGCAAACTACAGACATTGATGCCGAAGTCCGTCAAACCCAGACAACAGACGTTGATGCAGAAGTCCCGCTAACCCAGACCACAGACGTTGCAGAAATCCGCCCAACCCAGACCACAGACAACGATACCGAAGTCTGGCCAACCCAGACCACAGGCATTGATGCAGAAGAATGGTTAACACATAATGTTGTAAATCCATTTATTGACATCGCTGATATTGAAATGCCCATAGGAAACAGCTCAGACATTGACAACGAAATGTCTGACATAATTCCCACTTTTATTCAAGATAAAGTGCCCTTCAGTCACCTTGAGCCTGAGGTCAAGCGAACACAGAAGGCAAGTCCTCAGAGAAAGAAGCAAAAGCAAAGTGAAATATCATCCTCTGTGAGCAAGTTTAATTCAGAAAGTTCCCAGAGAAAGAAAACCAAAGAATTTAACTCAAGTGAAAGATCTTCCGATGAAAGCGAGTCAGATGAAAAAAAAAAGCCGCCAGACAAAGAGGCTAAAGGAACCTGATTCAAGTGAAATGTCAAAGGAGAAAAAAATAGTTTTGAAACTAAACATAAAAGAAAATATTTCCTATTTTAAATTTTTAAATAGTTTCTATTAAAAGTAAGGAAGAAATGGATGAAATAAAGCTCTAGGAATGTTTTTATTTTAAAGTTATTTGCTAAATATTTTCATTTTTTTCCAATATAAATCGATAAACAACTTTTGTCCCACGGTTGGGGCCAATTTTCAACCCACGGACATAGTTTGATTGGTAGAAAATCACTAGATTATGCTAAATGCCAAACTGTACCCAGTGTGGTTTTTACATTGTTCACTTGCTTTTCTGAATCAAATTCCAAACTTTTTTCTTTAACGTTTCCCAAGATCTCCCTTGCAAAGTCCCATTGTTTGCTTTGCTTTCATCAATAGCCCGTAGGCAATCTTGTCTTCCGGGTGTCGTCTTACTACTTAAATGTTCTTTGAAGTAAATTTGTACTTCTGCCAGTTCTTATTTAGTCCACTTCTGGCGCGTAGAAATTGCTGAAAAAAGTAAATAATGACAACTAAAGATTGAGTACATTGGTTAAACTTAGATGGGCTCAAAGGACGTTCCGCATTTTAATGTTTACTCATTTAATCGGCTCTAGTGACTTCTACTGGTTCTAAAAGCACATTTTTGTTGTATGCCCGTTTCATGTTTAATCATAACAAATGTACAAATACTGATAATGGCTTTATTTAGTTATGCTTTAGTTTAACATGACTCTTGATGAAAACAAAATATTTTTAACCAGGGCTGAAGGTTATAAAACTGAGCTTGGAAACCAGTCTCAAATCTTAAGCATCTGATTGGCTGATATGGCTACCAGTTGCCATTTCAGCCAATCAGATGCTTGAGATTTGAGACTGGTTTCCAATCACAGCTTTATAACCTTGGGCACTGGTTTTCTTAGAAAAATCCTGGTTATTAGATTGGGGTATGTCGTTGGGGGCATAACTCCAAAACTTCTTGAGGGATTTTATTCAAATTTCATACACTGACAGTGTACAATTGTACATGTATATGTTTACAATGCTTTCAAAGGATTTACTACAAAGTGTTGAGAACTAGGAGTAAAGGTCAGGCTTGTTTTATTGAGCTACTTGCAAAAATCTGTTAAGACATTTTAAATTCTAAAAATATTAAGTTTTGTTTATGATAAGCACTTACGAATTGTTTCTTTAAAAATTAGCAGATTTTTTCCCAAATGAGCGAGTTCTTCTCATTTGGGAATAAATCTGCTGATTTGTGAAAAATTACAGCCTTTATCCAATCATTTTCGTCATTCTTTTTAAATCATAATTGATAAAAGCTTCAATTTGCATAAAGGATATTATGCTGGGACAATGATTCTATCATATTAGGATGGTTTTGTATCACTTGTTAACTATCGTTGTTTTTAACAGTTACTGTTAACAAATGCGAATGTTGCAAAACATTTTTGTTGAGAACATATGCTTCTAACCTGAAATAAAAGTATTAGTCAACAATGCTTCTTATTTGCACAAGTAGATGGGAACAAGAGCCCTGGAATCTGACCAACTAAGTTTAGACCAACAATATATTTCTACTTTATATGTACATGTACCTAATGTTATAAAAACAAAATATGAAAATTATATGAAATAAATGTTGGTTTCCATAAAATCATTATATCATTGTCTAATAATTATTGGCTATTTTGAATACATTGTTCATAATTTATTGGCTTATTTAAAATACCCAACGTATGCCTCGCTGCAAGAACAAAAAAAAGTAGCCAACATCTGGACTCAACAAAGCTAATTCCTCAGAACCCAACATATGCTCTGTCGTGGGTACGTCCGTCCGTCCGTCCGTCCGAAATAATCTTGTCCTCGCTTCTTCTCCAAAACCGCTTGAGGGATTTCTTTGAAACTTCACAGGAGTGTTTGTCACTAAGCCTAGTTATGCATATCTTCAGGAATTTCTGCTCGGATTATTTTTGGCTGAGTTATGGCTAGTGTTTGCCCGATTGTCGCCGACACTCGATAATCAGTCGGATAACTTTAATGTCGGCGACAATCGAGTCCAATTTTTCAGAATCGATGTCGCTAGGTTAGGCAGATGAATGTTTTCTCTCTTTTCGGTAGTAGCTTGCCGGTAGTTTCTTTCTGATTATTTTCGAAGGGGGTAATCCATCAAGACAGTAATGAATGGCAACAATAACGAAGACCTTTTTCCTTACCCGGGAAAGACGACTTCCCGGATCTGGAAGTATTTTTACTTCCGAAAAATGAAAGATGGAGCTCCAGTTAAAGAAAATTTAAACATGAGCAGAGTCATTTGCACGCTTTGCAGGAAATCCTAAGCAAATAAATGTATGAAAATAATACCCAACTCACAATATCACGCTTGTTACGTTTATGTTACCCAAGATCTTTTAAAGCCATTTTCGATTTGAGTTCCGATTTTTGATACTCGGTACAACAACTAGCCATACAATTTCAGAGCTTACTGAACCTCCTTTTTCAGTGTAATAATTCTGCAGTTTTTGTGTGAGAAAAAGTTGATTCTGTGAAAAAGGAGTGGTGCTGTTTGTCAGTTACATATCTGGTGATGTTATTTTTAAATACGACTTTCACGTGTGTTCCATGAATATGTCAAAATTTTGCACAGAAAGTTGTTGATAAAACAGGTTCTGATGATCCGATTATCAATCGTTTGAGCCAAGCCGATTTTCTCCGATAATCGATTCTGAAAAATCCAGTTGATTCCTAACACTAGTTATGGCCCTTTTTAGCAAAATCTTGTTCTCGCTTCTTCTCTAAAACCGCTTGAGGGATTTCATTGAAACTTCACAGGAGTGTTTGTCACCAAGCCTAGTTGTGCATATCCTAAGGAATTTCTGATCGGATTATTTTTGGCGGAGTTACGGGCCTTTTTACCTAACCCTAACCCTAAACCCTAACCCTAACCCTAAGGTAAATTTTGTTAATGCAATAGAGGTTACATTTTTTGTCCGATTGTCATGAAATTTGGTATGAATATTGATATTGATGTTTTCTACACAAATTATTAAAATCATGTTGTTATATTGACCAGGGGCCCTGCCCTGGGGATTTTTTTTTTCTTTTAAATTCTGTTTTTAACCTTTGATGTTCTTCAGTTATTAACCAGATTTTGACACAACCTGTATACCATCTTAAAATTCAATCTTTCCTCAACAATTCATTCACTGGTTGTTCAGGGATAAAATTTGAAACAAAAATTTTAGTAGCAGGGTGAAAATTTCAAGTGTCAAAATCCAATATTTCTATCTGTCTTCAGCTATATTTAGGTATGATGTTTACCAGTATTTTTTTGGTACAGTTGCTGGACAATGACCTGATGAACTTTGCTGCTTAGATCTGTGTTATGCAATATTAAGAACTTTGCTCTGGAAGATTTTATAGGGTAAATTTTGTCATTTTATGGATAGTGACAAATAAACTTTCTTCCTTTATAGCACTTTGAAAATCAGGCTTTTCTGAATATATTATTCACTGTTTTTGTGTCGCCTGCGATAGCAGGTAGACACATAGGGATCCTATTGTCCGGCGGCGGCGTCGGCGTCGTCCGGTAGTCCCCCAACTTTAACCTGAAACTTAATGTTGCCTATAACTTTGAAAGTACTTGTCCTATTCACTTCATACTTGGAATATATCATCAGCAGGAACAATGCCATCTGTGACGACAAGAATGATAACTCCAGATTCAAAATTTTTTGAGTTGTGCCCCTTTCAAATGCAACTTAACCTGAAACTTAATGTTGCCTATAACTTTGAAAGTACTTGTTCTATTCACTTCATACTTGGAATATATCATCAGCAGGAACAATGCCATCTGTGATGACAAGAATGATAACTCCAGTTTCAATATTTTTTGAGTTATGCCCCTTTCAAATGCAACTTTAACCTGAAACTTAATGTTGCCTATAACTTTGAAAGTACTTGTCCTATTCACTTCATACTTGGAATATATCATCAGCAGGAACAATGCCATCTGTGACGACAAGAATGATAACTCCAGTTTCAATATTTTTTGAGTTATGCCCCTTTCAAATGCAACTTAACCTGAAACTTAATGTTGCCTATAACTTTGAAAGTACTTGTCCTATTCACTTCATACTTGGAATATATCATCAGCAGGAACAATGCCATCTGTGACGACAAGAATGATAACTCCAGTTTCAATATTTTTTGAGTTATGCCCCTTTCAAATGCAACTTAACCTGAAACTTAATGTTGCCTATAATTTTGAAAGTACTTGTCCTATTCACTTCATACTTGGAATATATCATCAGCACTAACAATGCCATCTGTGACGACAAGAATGATAAGACCAATTTCAATATTTTTTGAGTTATGCCCCTTTCAAATGCAACTTTAACATGAAACTTAATGTTGACTTTAAACTTTGAAAGTACTTGTCATATTCACTTCATACTTGGAAAATTTCACCAGAATGAACAATGCCATCAGTGACGACAAGAATGATAACTCCAGTTTCAATATATTTTGAGTTATGCCCCTTTCAAATGCAACTTAAACCTGAAACTTAATGTTGCCAATAACTTTGAAAGTACTTGTTCTATTCACTTCATACTTGGAATATATTATCAGCATGAACAATGCCATCTGTGACGACAAGAATGATAACTCCAGTTTCAATATTTTATGAGTGATATCCCTTTCAAATGCAACTTAGTGTTGCCTGTAAAATGGAAATTACTTGTTCAATTAATTCACTTAATACTTTGAATAACTCATCTGCATTAATTTACAAACCAATTTTTGAAAATGATAACTCGGGTTTTACCATTATTTTAGTTATTCCCCTTTTAAATGCAATTTAGATGACACATGTGTTCTGTTGTGTAGTATTGAAATCAACTTCAATAAAGTATTTTTATTATATATGATTAAACATAGGCCCACATTTCAACGTTTTCCATGCAGGCGACACATGTGTTCCGCGGAACACAACATTCTAGTTTAAGTAAAACAACAACAAGAACAACAACAACAAATTGGTAGCACATTCTCAAAATGTTAAGACTAAATTTAAGAGAGCCTTAGATGTATACAGTGTATGTACACAAACTGGCAAGTTAAGGCCACACTTTTTAGCTCACCTGAGCTGGCTCAGGGTGAGCTATTAGGATCGATGAATGTCTGTCGTCCGTCCACACTTAGTTCGTTAACACTATAACGGTCACATTTTTGCTCAGCTTGTCATGAAACTTGGTCAGGATGTTTGTCCCAATGATTTCTCGGTCAAGTTCAAATATGGGTCATCTGGGTCCAAAAACTAGGTCACTGTTACTAAAAATAGAATTTTCTTGTTAACCTCTAGTGGTCACATTTTTGCTCTGATTGTCATGAACTTGGTCAGGATGTTTGTCCCAATGATTTCTCGGACAAGTTGGAATATGGGTCATCTGGGTCCAAAAACTAGGTCACTGTTACTAAAAATAGAATTTTCTTGTTAACACTCTAGTGGTCACATTTTTGCTCCGATTGTCATGAAACTTGGTCAGGATGTTTGTCCCAATGATTTCTCGGACGAGTTCGAATTTGGGTCATCTGGGTCCAATAACTAGGTCACTGTTACTTAAAATAGAATTTTCTTGTTAACATTCTAGCGGTCACATTTTTGCTCCGATTGTCATGGAACTTGGTCAGGATGTTTGTCCCAATGATTTCTTGGACGAGTTTGAATATGGGTCATCTGGGTCCAAAAACTAGGTCACTGTTACTAAAAATAGAATTTTCTTGTTAACACTCTAGCGGTCACATTTTTGCTCCGATTGTCATGAAACTTGGTCAGGATGTTTGTCCCAATGATTTCTCGGACGAGTTTCAAAATGGGTCATCTGGGTCCAAAAACTAGGTCACTGTTACTAAACATAGAATTTTCTTGTTTACACTCTAGTGGTCACATTTTTGCTCCGATTGTCATGAAACTTGGTCAGGATGTTTGTCCCAATGATTTCTCAGATGAGTTTGAATATGGGTTATCTGGGTCCAATAACTAGGTCACTGTTACTAAAAATAGAATTTTCTTGTTTACACTCTAGCAGTCACATTTTTGCTCTGATTGTCATGAAACTTGGTCAGGATGTTTGTCCCAATGATTTCTCAGATGAGTTTGAATATGGGTCATCTGGGTCCAAAAACTAGGTCACTGTTACTAAAAATAGAATTTTCTTGTTTACATTCTAGAGGTCACATTTTTGCTCCGATTGTCATGAAACTTGGTCAGGATGTTTGTCCCAATGATTTCTAGGACGAGTTTGAATATGGGTCATCTGGGTCCAAAAACTAGGTCACTGTTACTAAAAATAGAATTTTCTTGTTAAAACTCTAGCGGTCACATTTTTGCTACGATTGTCATGAAACTTGGTCAGGATGTTTGTCCCAATGATTTCTCGGAGGAGTTTGAATATGGGTCATCTGGGTCCAAAAACTAGGTCACTGTTACTAAAAATAGAATTTTCTTGTTTACACTCTAGCGGTCACATTTTTGCTCCGATTATCATGAAACTTGGTCAGGATGTTTGTCCCAATGATTTGTCGGAAGAGTTTGAATATGGGTCATCTGAGTCCAAAAACTAGGTCACTGTTACTAAAAATAGAATTTTCTTGTTAACACTCTAGCGGTCACATTTTTGCTCCGATTGTCATGAAACTTGGTCAGGATGTTTGTCCCAATGATTTCTCGGACGAATTCGAATACGGGTCATCTATGGTCCAAAAACTAGGTCACTGTTACTAAAAATAGAATTTTCTTGTTAACACTCTAGCGGTCACATTTTTGCTCCGATTGTCATGAAACTTGGTCAGGATGTTTGTCCCAACAATTTCTCAGACGAGTTCGAATATTAGTCATCTGGGTCCAAAAACTAGGTCACTGTTACTATAAATAGAATTTTCTTGTTAACACTCTAGCGGTCACATTTTTGCTCCAATTGTCATGAAACTTGGTCAGGATGTTTGTCCCAATGATTTCTAGGACGAGTTTGAATATGGGTCATCTGGGTCCAAAAACTAGGTCACTGTTACTAAAAATAGAATTTTCTTGTTAACTCTCTAGCGGTCACATTTTTGTTCTGATTGTCATGACACTTGGTCAGGATGTTTGTCCCAATGATTTCTCAGATGAGTTTGAATATGGGTTATCTGGGTCCAAAAACTAGGTCACTGTTACTAAAAATAGAATTTTCTTGTTAACACTCTAGAGGTCACATTTTTGCTCCGATTGTCATGAAACTTGGTCAGGATGTTTGTCCTAATGATTTCTCGGACAAGTTTGAATATGGGTCATCTGGGTCCAAAAACTAGGTCACTGTTACTAAAAATAGAATTTTCTTGTTAACACTATAGTGGTCACATTTTTACTCTGATTGTCAGATTCTAAAGAAACTTGGTCAGGACATATGTCCCAGTTATTAATTGGACCAGTTTGAATATGGGTCGCCTGGGGTCAAAAACTAGGTCACTGTTACTAAAAATAGAAAAATCTTGTTCAGGCTGTAAATTTGTTATTTCTCATTGGATTTTAAATTAACCTGGCTGAAATGTTTACCATGACAAGGTGTAGTTTCGCGTACAATACTCATGCCTGTTGGTCCAAGGTCAAGGTCACTGTTACTAAACATAAAATTTTCTTTCTGGGCTGTTAATTCCTAATGAATGGAGTGATTTCAAAATAACTTTACATAAATGTTCACCATGACAAGGGGATGTGTTGCTTACAATACCCATGCCAGTAGGTCAAAGGTCAAGGTCACTGTTACTAAAAATAGCATTTTCTTTTCCAAGCTGTAGATTTGTTGTTTCTTATTGGATTTTAAAATAACTTGGTGTAAAGGTTCACCATATCGAGACGTTGGGTCTCGTCCAACACAACTTTGTTGTACTCAGGTGAGTGATAAAGGGCCATCATGGCCCTCTTGTTCATATTACCCACATCATATGTAGTAAGGTCCATAACTCTAATAATCATTTTCCAGGATAATCTCCCCAATAATCTTAGAATTTTCTAAAAAAAAATGTAATATTCAACTTTATTTAACTATATATTTACTACAGACTTGAAACATATGATCCTTTCATCTTTCACATTATATGCATGCAGTATGCTTTGTCTTCCACAAGCATATTTTTCATTACTTATGTTTATTTATTACATATGTATACCTATTCAATTTCAAAGCTGCATTTCGGGGGCATATGTCAATTTCAAGTGACAGCTCTTGTTAGGAAGTCAAAAGACCCCTCTGGCCTGCCTACTAGGTATGCATAGTTTAATGTGTTTTCTTATGAAGGACGACTCCATATACCACCTCTGTTATTAGTATATACATTTGTAGTTGGTTAGAACTACAGAACAAATAAAGGCTAATCATTGTGGCTTTCTCACAAGAGGATTGACAGACTGAGAGCTGCAAGTATCTTGTGGTTTCAGGAGTTTCAAAGTCCTTGAAGAACTTAATTAGCTATGCACTACAACACTAAGATTTTACACTTAATCAAGTTTCGATGTTATTTAATTGATCTTGATAAAAGTAAAAGATTGTTACTCCATGGTTATGGCTTCTGTCTCATGTGCAACCAATGAAGTACTACATCATCCTGCACATGCATGCACTCTGATCAAGATCTACAGCTTGCTTTAGATTCATCAGTGCCCAAGATCATAAAACTAAATCTGGAGATCAGCCTCAAATCTCAAGCATCTGATTGGCTGAAATGGCGACCAGTCGCCATTTCAGCCAATCAGACTCTTGAGATTTGAGACTGATCTCAAAACTTAGTTTTATGATCTTGGGCCCAGGTTATTTCACACCAAGAAGAGAACTGTGTAGATCCTGATAAGCCTGAATATCTATGCAGT
Source organism: Corbicula japonica (assembly GCA_038501625.1). Taxonomy (NCBI): domain Eukaryota; kingdom Metazoa; phylum Mollusca; class Bivalvia; order Venerida; family Cyrenidae; genus Corbicula; species Corbicula japonica. The sequence goes on from JAZAYU010001412.1 coordinate 17,028, forward strand.
GTGATCTGGATCTTAACTGGTCAAATCTTTTTTTTTTCTGTTGGCATTTGTTGCACAGTGAGGAAATTAAGCAGCAGAGGGGGCTTGTAACCAAGAAGAGAGGACTCTAACCCAGAGTCCATTGAATACTGAGCTAATAATTAATTTACTTATAACCTATCTGGGGTCCTAAGTAATGAATTAACCCAGTACACTATATATACACATTTATGTCATGGGTGAACAGTGTAGACCCAGATCAGCTGGCACATTTGTGCCATATGATCAGGATCTACACTGTTTGCTTTTTGATTTATTAGGTGATTTCACTGTATAAATATTATGAATCTTTTTTTTCTTTCTTCCAAATTATGTCTGTCAGTTGAACTTTTGATTCTCATGGGTTTCTATAGTGTTTTAGGTGTAAATTTATTACCATTTCAAGATTTAAATCACAAGAAAAACATACAAATAAAAAAGAAAAAACAAACTGCATTTCACACTTTTTAAACATTAAATAATTTCAGCTGTATGTCAAATATAAGTATGGAAAATCATTAAGCATGCTACAGAGCACAATCTTAATGCTCTGGGTGGATTCAATAAGAAAATGGTTGATTGCTCTCGTGATTTTAGACTTAAATTTGTTACACCAGTTTGCTGTTGGCTCTAAATTTAACAACAACAAAAAATGAAGTAAATTGCTTTGAAATGTGAATATTCTTTGTAAGTTCACAGTTTTACAATCCTCATGCCTCCAAGCTACAGGTATTTTGTGTTGCTATCTGAACTTGGGGCACATGACTTTCATTTAATATGGGGAAAGTAGCACAGCTTTTCTTCTAAAAGATAATGAAAAATATTAATGTAAGTAAAATTTGGACAAACTTCTGAGCGGAGATGGGGCTGTTTTTGGCTTCTAATAAAGGTCCATATCTTTGTTATTTACAGGCAAACTGTCCTGCAAGTTTTACTGTTCAAAGGTATACTGGTGAACAGTGTAGATCCAGACCAGCCAGCACATCCATGCTATCTGATCAGGATCTACCCTATTCACTTCTTGGTCAGAAATAAATGAATCAAAAAGAAAACTGTAGATCCTGATAGTGCAGATGTTCCTCTTGATATGGATTTACACTGTTCACCCATGGAAAACAGTAATATCCTGTGGTGTAAAGACACCAGATAATTGATGCATGATTTAACATTTACAATCTGTAAACCAACATGTTATAAATATTTTGAATGGCAAATATTAATAATTTTGCTGAAATTCCTTTAAGTGTTCAAGTATTTATTCTGTTTATCTGATAAGTGTGACAGAAAGAGTGCATCCTCTATTCTTTTGAGTAGGAAAGAGTGCATCCTCTATTGAGTAGGTAAGAGTGCGTCCTCTATTCTATTGAGTAGGAAAGAGTGTATCCTCTATTCTATTGACAGAAAGAGTGCATCCTCTATTCTATTGAGTAGGAAAGAGTGCATCCTCGATTCTATTGAGTAGGAAAGAGTCCATCCTCTATACTATTGAGTAGGAAAGTGCATCCTCTATTCTACTGAGTAGGAAAGAGGAAAGTGCATCCTCTATTCTATTGAGTAGGAAAGAGTGCATCCTCTATTCTATTGAGTAGGAAAGCTGCAAGTACTGGAGTACTTGGAGTACTTGTTCGTAAAGTATCCAGGTACTTGAGTACCATTTTTGTTACTTGCTCCCTTCTCTACAAGTTATGAATAATTTTAATGATAATGTTTCAAAATTTTGTGATTGTTTTAGATACGAGCAATGGAGAGAATGGGCCAACAGAGATTGTCACTGAAAAAGTTCCAATGGACAGCACAAAGGTAATTATTGTTGATTAATATACAATAGCTGACTAACATTTACGTAATGAAACAATTGTAGTTCTAGAACATAAATGTAGCTGTCCATTCTATTTTGTGGTGCATACAAGTAAGCTAGAATCTGCATGTTTCATCATATGATCGGTGTTGATTTGCATTGACTGAAAAGCTAATAGACTTGGATAGCTTTTAACGTTATGAAATTTAAAATCAGCCCATGCAGTTAGAGTTGAGAACAGTCTCGGAATTGACCGTTTGCAAGGGTGAGATCTGGGACTTATGTTACACCCAGATAGAGCTGATTTCCTATAAAAATATTGTTCCAATTGGTGCTAGTGACCAGTTTTATTAGCTCACCTGAGCCATAGGCACATGGTGAGCTATTGTGACCCGTCTTTGTCCGGCGTCCGGCGTCCGTCAACAATTTCCTTTCAACAACATCTCCTCTGAAACCACTTGATGGATTTTAACCAAATTTGTCCTGAAGCATCCAGGCACTGATGTCTACAAAAGTTGTTCAAATCATGACCACAGGGTCAAGGTCAAGGTCACTGCTGCTAAAAATAGAAATTCAGTCTTTGCTCAATTACTTGAGTTTGCTTAGGGTTATTGACCCCAAACTTGGTGTTTGGGTAGCTTATATCAAAAGGCAGCTTGGGGTTGCTACCCAGGTGTCTGTGATCAAGGTCAAGGTCACTGTTGCTAAAAATAGAAATTCAGTCTTTGCTCAATTACTTGAGTTTGCTTAGGCCTATTTACTCCAAACTTGGTGTATGGGTAGCTTATATCAAAAGGTTGCTTGGGGTTGCTACCCAGGTGTCTGTGATCAAGGTCAAGGTCACTGTTGCTAAAAATAGAAATTCAGTCTTTGCTCAATAACTTGAGTTTGCTTAGGCCTATTGACTCCAAACTTGGTGTATGGGTAGCTTATATCAAAAGGCAGCTTGGGGTTGCTACCCAGGTGTCTGTGATCAAGGTCAAGGTCACTGTTGCTAAAAATAGAAATTCAGTCTTTGCTCAATTACTTGAGTTTGCTTAGGCCTATTGACTCCAAACTTGGTTTATGGGTAGCTTATATCAAAAGGCAGCTTGGGGTTGCTACCCAGGTGTCTGTGATCAAGGTCAAGGTCACTGTTGCTAAAAATAGAAAATCAGTTTCTGCTTAATAACTTGAGTTTGCTTTGGCATATTGACTCCAAACTTGATGTATGGGTAGCTTATATCAAAAGGCAGCTTGGGGTTGCTACCCAGGTGTCTGTGATCAAGGTTAAGGTCACTGTTGCTAAAAATAGAAATTCAGTTTCTGCTTAATAACTTTAGTTTGCTTTGGCCTATTGACTCCAAACTTGGTATATGGATAGCTTATATCTAGAGGCAGCTTGGGGTTGCTACCCAGATGTCTGTGATTAAGGTCAAGGTCACTGTAACTAAAAATAGAAATTCAGTTTCTACTTAATTACTTGAGATTGCTTTGGCCTATTGACTCCAAACTTGGTATATGGATAGCTTTTATCTAGAGGCAGCTTGGGGTTGCTACCCAGATGTCTGTGATCAAGGTCAAGGTCACCGTTACTAAAAATAGAAATTCAGTTTCCACTTGATAACTTGAGTTTGCTTTGGTTTTTTGACTCCACACTTGGTGTATGAGTAGCTTATATCAAGAGGCAGCTTGGGATTGCTACCCAGGTGTCTCTGATCAAGGTTAAGGTCACTGTTGCTAAAAATAGAAATTCAGTTTCCACTTAATAACTTGAGTTTGCTTTGGCATATTGACTCCAAACTTGGTATATGAGTAGCTTATAACAAGAGACAAATTGGGATTGCTACCCACTTGTCTGTGATCAAGGTCAAGGTCACTGTTGCTAAAAATAAAAATTCAGTTTCTGGTTAATAACTTGAGTTTCATACTCAGGTGAGCGATTCAGGGCCATCATGGCCCTCTTGTATCAGTAGTTATCACATGACTTTAAAACAAAAAATGGTGAAAGTTCCAATTACATGTGTTTCTGCAATGAGCTGATGATCCATGTGAAAGAATTCTTGAAATAGTTCAAGGAAAATAAGAAATAACCAGATTGTACTTGTCAGTTTCACGTACTTGAACTTTATATTAAGTATTGATCATGTTAACACAGTTTCACACAGGAGAACCATTATCTAAATATTTACAGATTGTCAGATTGGAATAAACAGAAAGTATTGTTATAATTGCAGTTCCTGTACCTGTATAATGCAAGTAAATCATGATTTGAAATTTTAGGTGGAACAAGATGCTGACTATAGATTAATTAAGATTGGTGTGTGCTTTTATTTTACATAATTGTGTATGAATGAGCTGCTAAGCCATTTCCATCTGATTTCATTTTACTTTAGACTTTCTACTCTTTCCTTATACTTTCTCAGTCATCAGCTGCTCTGTTTTAAAATATTGAAAATGAAGAAAGTTCCTCACTGGATCTTCATTATCTTTTTCTGTAATGTAGCAACTAAGATCCTTCAGCAAATTTTACTTCAAAGCTTCCTATTAAGTAGCATTATTTTAAACTACCAGAAAATTTACAGGCAATCATATTTTCTGCATTTATTGGTAGTGTTTATTTTAGGTCAATAGGTAATATACATTTGTGGATTTTTAGCTCACCGGTCACATAGTGATAGGGTGAGCTTTTGTGATCACCCTTCATTCGGCGTCCGGCGTCCGTCCGTACGTTCACAATTGTTGTCCGCACTCTAGCGACATAATTTTTATCCGATCTTCTTCAAACTTGGTCAGAATGTTTATCTCAATGATATCTAGATCAAGTTCGAAACTGGGTCATGTGACCTTGAAATCTAGGTCACTAGGTCAAATTATAGAAAAGGCTTGTCCGCACTAGCAGTCTAAATTTTGGTGCGATCATCTTTAAACTTGGTCAGAATGTTTATCTCAATGATATCTAGATGAAGTTAGTAACTGGGTCATGTGACCTTTAAAACTAGGTCAGTAGATCAAATTAAAGAAAAAGCTTGTTTGCACTCGAGAGGTCATAATTTTGGTTGGATCTTCTTCAAACTTGGTCAGAAAGTATATCTCAATGATTTCTAGGTCAAGTTTGAAACTGGGTCATGTGACTTTGAAATCTAGGTCACTAGGTCAAATTATACAAAAATCTTGTCTGCACTCTAGCGGTCTTAATTTTGGTCCAATCTTCTTCAAACTTGGTCAGAATGTTTATCTCAGATATCTAGGTCAAGTTTGAAACTGGGTCATGTGACCTTAAAATCTAGGTCACTAGGTAAAATTATAGAAAAATCTTGTCCACTCTAGTGGTCTTAATTTTGGTGGGATCTTCTTCAAACTTGGTCAGAATGGCTATCTCAATGATATCTAGATCAAGTTTGAAACTGGGTCATGTGACCTTGAAATCTAGGTCACTAGATCAAATTAAAGAAAAAGCTTGTCTGCACTCTAGAGGTCTTAATATTGATTGACAATTGTATTTACATCCACTGACCCTTGCAACCATTGAGCAGTTGTTGGCATGAGAGCGACCTGGGGTCCCATGGACCCTCTTGTTTTATAAACATAGTCTTTAAACAAATATTAGTTAAATTTTAGCAGCGTTTTTTTTGCCTCCCAAATACTCTTTCCTGCATTATATTGGTAATAAGTTTGAGTAAATGACAACATTTGGTGCTAATTCATGTGATTTTTTTCCAAAGCATTTAACACATAGATAGATGATACAAACATGATAGAAGTTCAAATTTTATTTGTGAACTCTTCACTAGGAATGTAACCACTTGTAAAAATATAATGCCTTGAGCTCACTTGATGAAAATATTTCTATCTTACACTGGTTTTTCTTAGTTTTTAATTATGCATGTTAAGAGTTTTAAAAAAGTCAAGATTATTCAATTTGTTGACATAAAAGGGCGAAATTTAAAATATCAACTGATAACAGAATAAAGATTAGCTAATCTTAGGGCTGTTATGCATCCGTCTTTTTACTAGCCCATATTTCATTGATAAAATAGACATAACATAAACATTTGAAACCATAAAATGTTTTTAACACTTTACTTCATAGATACAAGTATGCCTTTATGGCGTGGGCTAACAGTTTAGGTCCAAATCAGCCGGCACATCCTGATCAGGATCAGCAATGTTTGATTTGATTTAATGCCCCTTTCAAATGCAATTTTAGGCAACATATGTGTTCTGTGAAACACCAAATTCTAGTTTATTTTGTTGTCAGTTGTATTCAACAACTAACCTTTGAGTTGATTTAAGAATGAACTGGTCATCTTGTTTCAAATATAGATTTGAAAACCCACGAGTTGACATTTTGAATCCTTCACTGGTTAAGGAGGGAGAGGTAAATGCAGATTGTCAAAATAGGAGTGAAAACAATTTGAATGGTATTGTGAGTCTGAGTAATA
>JAZAYU010001412.1:23767-50649 GCA_038501625.1 Corbicula japonica
TAACTAAAAAATAGTGAAACAGGAGTTATCATTCTTGTTGTCACTGATGGCTTTGTTCATGCAGATGACATATTCCAAGTATTTAGTTAATAGGACTCGTACTTTTAAAGTTATAGGCAACATTAAGTTTCATATTAAAGTCATTAAAAAGGGGCATAACTAAAAAAATACTTTAACAGGAGTTATCATTCTTATTGTTGCAGATGGCTTTGTTCATGCAGATGATATATTCCTAGGATTAAGTTAATAGGACAAGGACTTTCAAAGTTATAGGCAACATAAGTTTCATATTAAAGTTTCATATTAAATTCTTTAAAAAGGGGCATAACTCACAAATAGTGAAAGAGGAGTTATCAATCTTGATTTTAGAGATGGCTTTGTTCATGCAGATGATACATTCCAAGTATAAAGTTAATAAGACAAGGACTTTCAAAGTTATAGGCAACATTAAGTTTCATATTAAAGTTGGGGGACTACCGGACGACAGCGCCGATTTTGCCGGACAATAGGATCCCTATGTGTCTACCTGCTATCGCAGGCGACACAAAAAATATGTATCTTATGATGTTACACAAGTGTAGCAAAAAATAATTTAAATCTTTCAAGCCCTTCATGAGTTATCATCTGGAAACGAAGAATCCGACCGACCGACCGACAGACCGACCGACCGAGCGGCCGACAAGCTAACTCCTATATACCCCCTCAAACTTCGTTTGTGGGGATAAAAAAACACTATTTCATGTCATATGGCAGTTATCCAAGAGGAAACAGATCAGGGTCTGCATTGTTTTCATTAGGTTATTTCTGACCCTGAAGCGAACTGTAGATCCTGATCAGGTGGCATGGACTGATAAGGATCTACACAGTTCACACATGGGATAAAACTTATTTATAATTTTATGGAGTAAAGGATTAAAAAAAACTTTCTTACTTCTGGTGTCTCAAACTCTAATTCTAATCCAGCTTTCTTCAATTCCTTTTCAAAGTACTGTCGCTTAGCAACCCTGTTCTCTTTGTCAGCAGTGGTTCCTGGCTCATAGGCAAGTACATAATCAATACGCTTGACACCATCATTGAAGTACATGGTCTCTTCTTTGGCTGGGTTCTAAAATATAAATAAAACTAATGGCTGTCCATCAAAATATTGTATAACTGATTTTTTTTCAAGCAATGTCTTATTTGAACCAGACATTTTGAAAAGAAATGTATATATTAATCAAGATGTTAATTTCTACTTGGTTACTGTTAATAAACTCTGTTTGACAATATAATATTTAATATAAGTAATAACAACAATTAAGGATTTTAAAATAATTCAAATTCCAGTAAACATGCAAAATAGGATAGGAGATGATTGCAAACAGTCCATGATTTGGACTGGACATTGAAGAATGTCTAACAGCCAGAAATGACTTTTTTCATTGACCATTAACCTAACATAAGGCAATAATGTACTTAGCTTGAAATTAAATTTCTAATTTTCTCTAAAGACATGAAGGAATGACTCCGATGCATCAGGGTTTAATATACTGTAAAATTCCTTTAAAATGTTCCCTTAGGCGTTACATTTTCTGAAAGGGGGTGCTTATTATTTACATTAATTATGTTTATTATATTAGATTCTGCAGAATACTGGATAATTAATACAGATTTACTGATTTTTTCATTAAAAAATAAAATTGCCAGCATTTATAAGGGGAGGGGCCTTTAAAAGGAGTTTTACAGTATACCCCTAAATGTGATATGAATTTCTCTTATGAGGCGTGGCACAGGAAAAGGTACCTTTGGACAGTTGATGTCAGTTCTTGAGATTACATCATTAAGTTGAGCAGACGACATTACTTTATGATGCATATTATTGAAGACATCTCTTCCCCTGGCCTGCCCCATATAGTAAATTCATCTTGCTTTTTTTATGTTTTGGAGGCATGTTAACTTGATACAGTAATTAAAAGAAACTCACTCTGTTTTGATGAATATTGTATTTGTTATTAAGATGTATAGTACTGGTCAGATAAGAAACATGATCTGAGCTGTTAACACTCTTCAATGTAGCGGAGGGGTGAGTGGGATGGAGGAGTTTGTCACCACAAAGTATTTCCTTGATAACCGGTATGATGTTTAGCTTTTTCTTGCAGTGCGGGTCGGATTCTGAATAGGATTTTCCTTGTTTGTAGTAATTGCTGGGATGATGAGGTAACTGCTTTGTTTAATGTTTTTGTAAAACTATCGTGTAAAGTGTAAAGGGAGTAAGGTGGACAAACTTGGCATGCAATTTTCTAGATAAGTGTACATCAAGTTTATACAAGTTCAAAAAGTGACCATAAAGAACTGGACTAAACATTTTAATATGTAAACATCTGGAATAAAAACAGAGTCACTTACCATACCAATACTCAGTGGGCAAGGAGGGAATGTTATTTTATTTATATTTATATATTATACGTCCAGCATTAACCCCATTCACACTGTGGCTCCCATTTACCTCTTATCAATGCAATTAACAAAATTTTTTTTTGGAAAGACTGATAGCTTATGTCTGTCCACCTTAAGGGAGAGGGTTGGAAACACAACATCAACTCAATACATGCTTTGGTTTACAAAATAATAATACACCATAACTTCCATGCATTAGTGTAGTTCAACCTCAGCTCCAAAATTCCATGCATTAAATAATGTAAGAAAAATTCTCATGTCATAAATAAAAATCAACATAACTTTTTTCAATTAAGCCTTCTTCTGTTCTCAACCAAAAGCATGTGTTCACAGCACTGAACTACTCCAAATACAATATTTAGCATACCCATGATCCTGCTCGAACCCTGATACCCTTACCAGGGCAACTAGGGTTGAGGAGCACAGCTTCACTATCCAGCTTCTGAGGGTACAAAAATTTAAGAAAAGACAAAAGGTCATCATTTATTGCATAATATTTAACAAGAAACAACTAAGATGATGTTAGCCGACTGGGATGGCACACCCACCTTGGTTGACTCTGATGGCAGACTGAAGGTTGTTACCAGGAATCACATATTACTGCATGTGGCCAAATGGCAGACAAATATTGGCCCCCAATAATGGTACAGCTCAAACTATTATTAAGTTATTGTCTGGTCAAGAAATTTCTATGTTTAGCAACAGTAACCTTGAACTTGACGCCAGCAACCCCAAAATAAAATTCAATGATTTGTTTCAACACAGGCTTTGTACATACCATGTTTTGGGAGGAAAGCTCAAACCATTCTCCAGTAATTTTTCATATAAGGAATTTCTATCTTGAGAAATGACATTGACCCTAGTGACCTAAAATACAATCCCAAGCAAGGTCTCAAAACGATCTACCTATAACAGCCTCATTTGCATCTCTTGCAATCAGGCATCCATTTTCATACTTAATAACTGTGTAAAATCAGTTAACAAGCTGGATTTCTTGGACTGTTGTGTTTCTGCCTGTGGCGGTACAAGTTCTAACAATTTATTCAAAAACCTAATTTTCATTAACACTTTTATATATAATTTATGGAAACCGTCAATAGTAAACAGCTGTTATTTTATCTGCTCAAGTGTTGAAATTGAGGCCCAACTGCTAATAACCTGTAATAATAAATATGGAACAGGGCAATCTGTTATTTAATAACCTGATATTTTTTAAACTCTTACATGGACACATAAACAGCAATGGAAATGAGCATTTCAGTTAGTTGACAATTTTGTAAATATGGATGGTGAAAGTATAATTTTATTGGATTATTACACCTGTGCAGTTTAACAGAGTTGCCTCGTCAAAACATGCATAGAGAATGATAGCTAAATGTACAATTACATGTACAGTTGTACATGAAACAATAATATGTACAGTTGTACATGGAAAGCGTATATAATTATACAGTATAAATTGAATACATTGTACCTTTCCCTTTAAGTTCCATACAAATCATTTAAATATTAAAGATATAGGCCATAAGCCTAAACCTTAAATGAAAATATTGCATGAAATCAAATTGAATTGGGGCATAACTTAGTTTTAGAAAGTTTAAAGCTAAGCTAAGATCACATACAAAGCACCAATCATATCCACCTTGATATAAGCCATGCCTTGACTTAGAAATATCCTCTTTGACTTTTCATTCATTATAAAAACTCTTTATTGGCTTGGTTATCAAGCATAAAGTTCTTGTGTCAGATTTTTGTTTTATTGATACATAGTTTGAAAATTTATTATCACTTAATATTACAAAATAATAAAGTCTTTATTACTCAGACTCACAATACCATTCAAATTGTTTTCACTCCTATTTTGACAATCTGCATTTACCTCTCCCTTCTTAACCAGTGAAGGATTCAAAATGTCAACTCCTGGGCTTTCAAACCTATATTTGAAACAAGATGACCAGTTCATTCTTAAATCAACTCACAGGTAAGTTGTTGAATACAACTGACAACAAAATAAACTAGAATTTGGTGTTTCACAGAACACATATGTTGCCTAAAATTGCATTTGAAAGGGGCATTAAATCAAATCAAACATTGCTGATCCTGATCAGGATGTGCCGGCTGATTTGGACCTAAACTGTTAGCCCACGCCATAAAGGCATACTTGTATCTATGAAGTAAAGTGTTAAAAGCATTTTATGGTTTCAAATGTTTATGTTATGTCTATTTTATCAATGAAATATGGGCTAGTAAAAAGACGGATGCATAACAGCCCTAAGATTAGCTAATCTTTATTCTGTTATCAGTTGATATTTTAAATTTCGCCCTTTTATGTCAACAAATTGAATAATCTTGACTTTTTTTTAACTCTTAACATGCATAATTAAAAACTAAGAAAAACCAGTGTAAGATAGAAATATTTTCACCAAGTGAGCTCAAGGCATTATATTTTTACAAGTGGTTACATTCCTAGTGAAGTGTTCACAAATAAAATTTGAACTTCTATCATGTTTGTATCATCTATCTATGTGTTAAATGCTTTGGAAAAAAATCACATGAATTAGCACCAAATGTTGTCATTTACTCAAACTTATTACTAATATAATGCAGGAAAGAGTACTTGGGAGGCAAAAAAAAAATGCTGCTAAAATTTAACTGATATTTGTTTAAAGACTATGTTTATAAAACAAGAGGGTCCATGGGACCCTAGGTCACTCTCCTGCCAACAACTGCTCAATGGTTGCAAGAGTCAGTGGATGCCAATACAATTGTCAATCAAAATTAAGACCTCTAGAGTGCAGACAAGCTTTTTCTTTAATTTGATCTAGTGACCTAGATTTCAAGGTCACATGACCCAGTTTCAAACTTGATCTAGATATCATTGAGATAGCCATTCTGACCAAGTTTGAAGAAGATCCCACCAAAATTAAGACCGCTAGAGTGTGGACAAGATTTTTCTATAATTTTACCTAGGGACCTAGATTTTAAGGTCACATGACCCAGTTTCAAACTTGACCTAGATATCATTGAGATAAACATTCTTACCAAGTTTGAAGAAGATCGGACCAAAATTAAGACCGCTAGAGTGCAGACAAGATTTTTATATAATTTGACCTAGTGACCTAGATTTCAAGGTCACATAACCCAGTTTCAAACTTGACCTAGATAACATTGAGATATACCTTCTGACCAAGTTTGAAGAAGATTCAACCAAAATTATGACCTCTAGAGTGCAGACAAGCTTTTTCTTTAATTTGACCTACTGACCTAGTTTTAAGGGTCACATGACCCAGTTACGAACTTGATCTAGATATCATTGAGATAAACATTCTGACCAAGTTTAAAGAAGATCGCACCAAACTGAAGACCGCTAGAGTGCGAACACGTTTTTTCTATAATTTGACCTAGTGACCTAGATTTCAAGGTCACATGAACCAGTTTCAAACTTGATCTAGATATCATTGAGATAAACATTTTGACCAAGTTTGAAGAAGATCCAACCAAAATTAAAACCGCTAGAGTGCAGAAAAGCTTTTTCTATAATTTGACCTAGTGGCCTAGTTTTAAGGTCACATGACCCAGTTTCAAACTTGACCTAGATATCATTGAGATAAACATTCTGACAATGTTTGAGAAAGATCGGACCAAAATTTAGACCTTTACAGTGCAGACAAGCTTTTTCTTTAATTTGACCTACTGACCTAGTTTTAAGGGTCACATGACCCAGGTACGAACTTGATCTAGATATCATTGAGATAAACATTCTGACCAAGTTTAAAGAAGATCGCACCAAAATTTAGACTGCTAGAGTGCGGACAAGCTTTTTCTATAATTTGACCTAGTGACCTAGATTTCAAAGTCACATGACCCAGTTTCGAACTGTATCTAGATGTCATTGAGATAAACATTCTGACCAAGATTGAAGATAAAAATTATGACCGCTAGAGTGCGGACAACAATTGTGAACAGACGACGGACGGACGGACGATGGACGCCGGATGAAGGGTGATCACAAAAGCTCACCCTGTCACTATGTGACAGGTGAGCTAAAAATTCACAAATGTACATTACCTATTGACCTAAAATAAACACTACCAATAAATGCAGAAAATATGATTGCCTGTGAATTTTCTGGTAGTTTAAAATAATGCTACTTAATATGAAGCTTTGAAGTAAAATTTGCTGAAGGATCTTAGTTGCTACATTACAGAAAAAGATAATGAAGATCCAGTGAGGAACTTTCTTCATTTTCATTATTTTAAAACAGAGCAGCTGATGACTGAGAAAGTATAAGGAAAGAGTAGAAAGTCTAAAATAAAATGAAATCAGATGGAAATGGCTTAGCAGTTCATTCATACACAATTATGTAAAATAAAAGCACACACCAATCTTAATTAATCTATAGTCAGCATCTTGTTCCACCTAAAATTTCAAATCATCATTTACTTGCATTATACAGGTACAGGAACTGAAATTATAACAATACTTTCTGTTTATTCCAATCTGACAATCTGTAAATATTTAGATAATGGTTCTCCTGTTTGAAACTGTGTTAACATGATCAATACTTAATATAAAGTTCAAGTACGTGAAACTGACAAGTACAATCTGGTTGTTTCTTATTTTCCTTGAAATATTTCAAGAATTCTTTCACATGGATCATCAGCTCATTGCAGAAACACATGTAATTGGAACTTTCACCATTTTTTGTTTTAAAGTCATGTGATAACTACTGATATAAAACTGGTCACTAGCACCAATTGGAACAATATTTTTATAGGAAATCAGCTCTATCTGGGTGTAACATAAGTCCCAGATCTCACCCTTGCAAACGGTCAGTTCCGAGACTGTTCTCAACTCTAACTGCATGGGCTGATTTTAAATTTCATAACGTTAAAAGCTATCCAAGTCTATTAGCTTTTCAGTCAATGCAAATCAACACCCATCATATGATGAAACATGCAGATTCTAGCTTACTTGTATGCACCACAAAATAGAATGGACAGCTACATTTATGTTCTAGAACTACAATTGTTTCATTACGTAAATGTTAGTCAGCTATTGTATATTAATCAACAATAATTACCTTTGTGCTGTCCATTGGAACTTTTTCAGTGACAATCTCTGTTGGCCCATTCTCTCCATTGCTCGTATCTAAAACAATCACAAAATTTTGAAACATTATCATTAAAATTATTCATAACTTGTAGAGAAGGGAGCAAGTAACAAAAATGGTACTTAAGTACCTGGATACTTTACGAACAAGTACTCCAAGTACTTGCAGCTTTCCTACTCAATAGAATAGAGGATGCACTCTTTCCTACTCAATAGAATAGAGGATGCACTTTCCTCTTTCCTACTCAGTAGAATAGAGGATGCACTTTCCTACTCAATAGTATAGAGGATGGACTCTTTCCTACTCAATAGAATAGAGGATGCACTCTTTCCTACTCAATAGAATAGAGGATGCACTCTTTCTGTCAATAGAATAGAGGATACACTCTTTCCTACTCAATAGAATAGAGGATGCACTCTTACCTACTCAATAGAGGATGCACTCTTTCCTACTCAAAAGAATAGAGGATGCACTCTTTCTGTCACACTTATCAGATAAACAGAATAAATACTTGAACACTTAAAGGAATTTCAGCAAAATTATTAATATTTTCCATTCAAAATATTTATAACATGTTGGTTTACAGATTGTAAATGTTAAATCATGCATCAATTATCTGGTGTCTTTACACCACAGGATATTACTGTTTTCCATGGGTGAACAGTGTAAATCCATATCAAGAGGAACATCTGCACTATCAGGATCTACAGTTTTCTTTTTGATTCATTTATTTCTGACCAAGAAGTGAATAGGGTAGATCCTGATCAGATAGCATGGATGTGCTGGCTGGTCTGGATCTATACTGTTCACCAGTATACCTTTGAACAGTAAAACTTGCAGGACAGTTTGCCTATAAATAACAAAGATATGGACCTTTAGTAGAAGCCAAAAACAGCCCCATCTCCGCTCAGAAGTTTGTCCAAATTTTACTTACATTAATATTTTTCATTATCTTTTAGAAGAAAAGCTGTGCTACTTTCCCCATATTAAATGAAAGTCATGTGCCCCAAGTTCAGATAGCAACACAAAATACCTGTGGCTTGGAGGCATGAGGATTGTAAAACTGTGAACATTTCAAAGCAATTTACTTCATTTTTTGTTGTTGTTAAATTTAGAGCCAACAGCAAACTGGTGTAACAAATTTAAGTCTTACATCACAAGAGCAATCAACCATTTTCTTATTGAATCCACCCAGAGCATAAAGATTGTGCTCTGTAGCATGCTAAATGATTTTCCATACTTATATTTGACATACAGCTGAAATTATTTAATGTTTAAAAAGTGTGAAATGCAGTTTGTTTTTTCTTTTTTATTTGTATGTTTTTCTTGTGATTTAAATCTTGAAATGGTAATAAATTTACACCTAAAACACTATAGAAACCCATGAGAATCAAAAGTTCAACTGACTGACATAATTTGGAAGAAAGAAAAAAAAGATTCATAATATTTATACAGTGAAATCACCTAATAAATCAAAAAGCAAACAGCGTGTAAATTCATCACGGTGATAAGCGGATGCCTCTAGGCAATCATTACCGCCGCGATGTCGCGGAGGATCCGCCGAGGTAAATCGCGCGAACGTGGTTGCATTTTTACGAACGACAAAGTAAAATAATTATTATTTACCGAACGCTAACATATTCCATCATTTAAAATATATCCTAATCTTTAATTTATCGCTTTTATCAGATTTCAGTAATTATTGCATCACACAAGCTAAAAATGACACGCACACACTACCAGGTAGATCAAACGTTTTTATAGTAAAGCCGAAATAAACACGGATGGTTGTTTCGAGCCGACGTCGTCTTTTGAAGTCAAACGTTTTAGATCAAACGTTTTTTTAGCAGAGCCGAAATAAACACGGATGGATGTTTCGATCTGACAACGTCTTTTGAAGTTGCGTTTGATGTTCGGCGGTATCGATTTTTTAGCCTCCATACCAAATACACAGCATGGTCATGTTTTTTGTAAGGGATACATGCGGGTTTTATAAGTTAACGGCTGTCTTTCAAATTATGCGGTTTATAAATGTAACAATTAAAGATAAATGGAATAAAATGCGGATTTTGTAAGAACCGACATCACCATCAAGGTAATTATTTTAACTTATATAAATCATGCAAACTGGTTTTTACCAGTGTTTTACGTTGAATGAAAAAAGTATGGTCTACAAGTCGATTGCGTTTTATTTAATTACACGTTATATCAGATTGAGTACTTCAAGAAAAACGTGTATCGGTAAAATCACAGCGACCGTAATGTGTGAAAAACTCTGAAAGCCAGATGACATGTTTAAGATTCGCTTGGTAAAATCATTGTCACCCTTAATTGGCAGATTGGTCTCACCTGCCAAAGAGGGTATGTCACTTGACTAAGGTGTGAAAACTGAAAGCATGATGCCATGTTTGACAAGATATTGAGATGACACGGTCGACTCAAATTTTATTTAAAACTCGCACATTTTGGTCAGAAGTAATTCCCGTGTAATTAAACTACTATGTTGAATGATAAACAAGAGACAATACTTTTTAACAGTACCTGTGCTTCCCTTGACCTTTTGAAATTTGTCAATCTGCCAATGAAAAACGGCATTCTTTGACGCTAAATTTCTCTGACCCACATAATTTTGCATAAATTAATTTATAACCAATGGAAAGCTCACAATTTCTCCTTTAAAATGACGTATAACACTTGGTTTTACCTATAGCCAATACGTAGTAAATAAATATTTCAGCACATGATCTCGCAGATTCAAACAAAAATGGCGACGTAGTAGTCCGTCGGCGCATTAAAATTGTTACAAATAAACGATAAAATAAATATAAAAGACGGTTATAAATGTCAGTATCATTACTTTTTCTTTAATATTTAATGTTTACTCTATTGAATTAAGTTATCAATTTTATTTTTTTATTGATAATAAATGTGCAATTATTTGATAAACATTCTACGGTTATAATGGTGACAGATACGGATCGGCGAAGTCGGTATTGCTTTGTTATCGCAAGTAATTTTATGTAAATAAGAAATTTAAATAAATCGGTGCATGAATGTGCGTCCGCGTTGATACGCGGAACGTCACCGGGAATCCCCCGCGAAGTCGCGCTGATAAATTTTTATTACCCCCTGCAAAGCTGTGTCCGCGCCGATACGCGGACAAAATGATAATCCTGGTGGAATCGCGATGACCTCCAAGAGCTTGGCCGCGGTGATTTTCCCCCCAAACGAAATACCGTCCGCGGTGGTAGCGCGGAATCTGTTGAATCCGCGCTGCGTGTACTGTAGATCCTGATCATATGGCACAAATGTGCCAGCTGATCTGGGTCTACACTGTTCACCCATGACATAAATGTGTATATATAGTGTACTGGGTTAATTCATTACTTAGGACCCCAGATAGGTTATAAGTAAATTAATTATTAGCTCAGTATTCAATGGACTCTGGGTTAGAGTCCTCTCTACTTGGTTACAAGCCCCCTCTGCTGCTTAATTTCCTCACCATGCAACAAATGCCAACAGAAAAACAATGGATTTGACCAGTTAAGATCCAGATCACGCTGCACAGATATTCAGGCTTTTCAGGATCTACACAGTTCTCTTCTTGGTGTGAAATAACCTGATGAATCTAAAGCAAACTGTAGATCTTGATCAGACAGCATGCATGTGTGCAGGATGATGTAGTACTTCATTGGTTGCACATGAGACAGAAGCCATAACCATGGAGTAACCATCTTTTACTTTTATCAAGATCAATTAAATAACATGGAAACTTGATTAAGTGTAAAATCTTAGTGTTGTAGTGCATAGCTAATTAAGTTCTTCAAGGACTTTGAAACTCCTGAAACCACAAGATACTTGCAGCTCTCAGTCTGTCAATCCTCTTGTGAGAAAGCCACAATGATTAGCCTTTATTTGTTCTGTAGTTCTAACCAACTACAAATGTATATACTAATAACAGAGGTGGTATATGGAGTCGTCCTTCATAAGAAAACACATTAAACTATGCATACCTAGTAGGCAGGCCAGAGGGGTCTTTTGACTTCCTAACAAGAGCTGTCACTTGAAATTGACATATGCCCCCGAAATGCAGCTTTGAAATTGAATAGGTATACATATGTAATAAATAAACATAAGTAATGAAAAATATGCTTGTGGAAGACAAAGCATACTGCATGCATATAATGTAAAAGATGAAAGGATCATATGTTTCAAGTCTGTAGTAAATATATAGTTAAATAAAGTTGAATATTACATTTTTTTTTAGAAAATTCTAAGATTATTGGGGAGATTATCCTGGAAAATGATTATTAGAGTTATGGACCTTACTACATATGATGTGGGTAATATGAACAAGAGGGCCATGATGGCCCTTTATCACTCACCTGAGTACAACAAAGTTGTGTTGGACGAGACCCAACGTCTCGATATGGTGAACCTTTACACCAAGTTATTTTAAAATCCAATAAGAAACAACAAATCTACAGCTTGGAAAAGAAAATGCTATTTTTAGTAACAGTGACCTTGACCTTTGACCTACTGGCATGGGTATTGTAAGCAACACATCCCCTTGTCATGGTGAACATTTATGTAAAGTTATTTTGAAATCACTCCATTCATTAGGAATTAACAGCCCAGAAAGAAAATTTTATGTTTAGTAACAGTGACCTTGACCTTGGACCAACAGGCATGAGTATTGTACGCGAAACTACACCTTGTCATGGTAAACATTTCAGCCAGGTTAATTTAAAATCCAATGAGAAATAACAAATTTACAGCCTGAACAAGATTTTTCTATTTTTAGTAACAGTGACCTAGTTTTTGACCCCAGGCGACCCATATTCAAACTGGTCCAATTAATAACTGGGACATATGTCCTGACCAAGTTTCTTTAGAATCTGACAATCAGAGTAAAAATGTGACCACTATAGTGTTAACAAGAAAATTCTATTTTTAGTAACAGTGACCTAGTTTTTGGACCCAGATGACCCATATTCAAACTTGTCCGAGAAATCATTAGGACAAACATCCTGACCAAGTTTCATGACAATCGGAGCAAAAATGTGACCTCTAGAGTGTTAACAAGAAAATTCTATTTTTAGTAACAGTGACCTAGTTTTTGGACCCAGATAACCCATATTCAAACTCATCTGAGAAATCATTGGGACAAACATCCTGACCAAGTGTCATGACAATCAGAACAAAAATGTGACCGCTAGAGAGTTAACAAGAAAATTCTATCTTTAGTAACAGTGACCTAGTTTTTGGACCCAGATGACCCATATTCAAACTCGTCCTAGAAATCATTGGGACAAACATCCTGACCAAGTTTCATGACAATTGGAGCAAAAATGTGACCGCTAGAGTGTTAACAAGAAAATTCTATTTATAGTAACAGTGACCTAGTTTTTGGACCCAGATGACTAATATTCGAACTCGTCTGAGAAATTGTTGGGACAAACATCCTGACCAAGTTTCATGACAATCGGAGCAAAAATGTGACCGCTAGAGTGTTAACAAGAAAATTCTATTTTTAGTAACAGTGACCTAGTTTTTGGACCATAGATGACCCGTATTCGAATTCGTCCGAGAAATCATTGGGACAAACATCCTGACCAAGTTTCATGACAATCGGAGCAAAAATGTGACCGATAGAGTGTTAACAAGAAAATTCTATTTTTAGTAACAGTGACCTAGTTTTTGGACGCAGATGACCCATATTCAAACTCTTCCGACAAATTATTGGGACAAACATCCTGACCAAGTTTCATGATAATCGGAGCAAAAATGTGACCGCTAGAGTGTAAACAAGAAAATTCTAATTTTAGTAACAGTGACCTAGTTTTTGGACCCAGATGACCCATATTCAAACTCCTCCGAGAAATCATTGGGACAAACATCCTGACCAAGTTTCATGACAATCGTAGCAAAAATGTGACCGCTAGAGTTTTAACAAGAAAATTCTATTTTTAGTAACAGTGACCTTGTTTTTGGACCCAGATGACCCATATTCAAACTCGTCCTAGAAATCATTGGGACAAACATCCTGACCAAGTTTCATGACAATCGGAGCAAAAATGTGACCTCTAGAATGTTAATCTGAAGAAATTCAGATGACCCATATTCAAACTCATCTGAGAAATCATTGGGACAAACATCCTGACCAAGTTTCATGACAATCAGAGCAAAAATGTGACTGCTAGAGTGTAAACAAGAAAATTCTATTTTTAGTAACAGTGACCTAGTTATTGGACCCAGATAACCCATATTCAAACTCATCTGAGAAATCATTGGGACAAACATCCTGACCAAGTTTCATGACAATCGGAGCAAAAATGTGACCACTAGAGTGTAAACAAGAAAATTCTATGTTTAGTAACAGTGACCTAGTTTTTGGACCCAGATGACCCATTTTGAAACTCGTCCGAGAAATCATTGGGACAAACATCCTGACCAAGTTTCATGACAATCGGAGCAAAAATGTGACCGCTAGAGTGTTAACAAGAAAATTCTATTTTTAGTAACAGTGACCTAGTTTTTGGACCCAGATGACCCATATTCAAACTCGTCCAAGAAATCATTGGGACAAACATCCTGACCAAGTTCCATGACAATCGGAGCAAAAATGTGACCGCTAGAATGTTAACAAGAAAATTCTATTT
Source organism: Corbicula japonica (assembly GCA_038501625.1). NCBI lineage: Eukaryota > Metazoa > Mollusca > Bivalvia > Venerida > Cyrenidae > Corbicula > Corbicula japonica. The sequence goes on from JAZAYU010001412.1 coordinate 37,979, forward strand.
TAAGTAACAGTGACCTAGTTATTGGACCCAGATGACCCAAATTCGAACTTGTCTGAGAAATCATTGGGACAAACATCCTGACCAAGTTTCATGACAATCGGAGCAAAAATGTGACCACTAGAGTGTTAACAAGAAAATTCTATTTTTAGTAACAGTGACCTAGTTTTTGGACCCAGATGACCCATATTCCAACTTGTCCGAGAAATCATTGGGACAAACATCCTGACCAAGTTCATGACAATCAGAGCAAAAATGTGACCACTAGAGGTTAACAAGAAAATTCTATTTTTAGTAACAGTGACCTAGTTTTTGGACCCAGATGACCCATATTTGAACTTGACCGAGAAATCATTGGGACAAACATCCTGACTAAGTTTCATGACAAGCTGAGCAAAAATGTGACCGTTATAGTGTTAACGAACTAAGTGTGGACGGACGACAGACATTCATCGATCCTAATAGCTCACCCTGAGCCAGCTCAGGTGAGCTAAAAAGTGTGGCCTTAACCTGCCAGTTTGTGTACATACACTGTATACATCTAAGGCTCTCTTAAATTTAGTCTTAACATTTTGAGAATGTGCTACCAATTTGTTGTTGTTGTTCTTGTTGTTGTTTTACTTAAACTAGAATGTTGTGTTCCGCGGAACACATGTGTCGCCTGCATGGAAAACGTTGAAATGTGGGCCTATGTTTAATCATATATAATAAAAATACTTTATTGAAGTTGATTTCAATACTACACAACAGAACACATGTGTCATCTAAATTGCATTTAAAAGGGGAATAACTAAAATAATGGTAAAACCCGAGTTATCATTTTCAAAAATTGGTTTGTAAATTAATGCAGATGAGTTATTCAAAGTATTAAGTGAATTAATTGAACAAGTAATTTCCATTTTACAGGCAACACTAAGTTGCATTTGAAAGGGATATCACTCATAAAATATTGAAACTGGAGTTATCATTCTTGTCGTCACAGATGGCATTGTTCATGCTGATAATATATTCCAAGTATGAAGTGAATAGAACAAGTACTTTCAAAGTTATTGGCAACATTAAGTTTCAGGTTTAAGTTGCATTTGAAAGGGGCATAACTCAAAATATATTGAAACTGGAGTTATCATTCTTGTCGTCACTGATGGCATTGTTCATTCTGGTGAAATTTTCCAAGTATGAAGTGAATATGACAAGTACTTTCAAAGTTTAAAGTCAACATTAAGTTTCATGTTAAAGTTGCATTTGAAAGGGGCATAACTCAAAAAATATTGAAATTGGTCTTATCATTCTTGTCGTCACAGATGGCATTGTTAGTGCTGATGATATATTCCAAGTATGAAGTGAATAGGACAAGTACTTTCAAAGTTATAGACAACATTAAGTTTCAGGTTAAGTTGCATTTGAAAGGGGCATAACTCAAAAATTATTGAAACTGGAGTTATCATTCTTGTCATCACAGATGGCATTGTTCCTGCTGATGATATATTCCAAGTATGAAGAGAATAGGACAAGTACTTTCAAAGTTATAGGCAACATTAAGTTTCAGGTTAAGTTGCATTTGAAAGGGGCATAACTCAAAAAATATTGAAACTGGAGTTATCATTCTTGTCGTCACAGATGGCATTGTTCCTGCTGATGATATATTCCAAGTATGAAGTGAATAGGACAAGTACTTTCAAAGTTATAGGCAACATTAAGTTTCAGGTTAAAGTTGCATTTGAAAGGGGCATAACTAAAAAAATATTGAAACTGGAGTTATCATTCTTGTCGTCACAGATGGCATTGTTCCTGCTGATGATATATTCCAAGTATGAAGTGAATAGGACAAGTACTTTCAAAGTTATAGGCAACATTAAGTTTCAGGTTAAGTTGCATTTGAAAGGGGCATAACTCAAAAAATATTGAAACTGGAGTTATCATTCTTGTCGTCACAGATGGCATTGTTCCTGCTGATGATATATTCCAAGTATGAAGTGAATAGGACAAGTACTTTCAAAGTTATAGGCAACATTAAGTTTCAGGTTAAAGTTGCATTTGAAAGGGGCATAACTCAAAAAATATTGAAACTGGAGTTATCATTCTTGTCATCACAGATGGCATTGTTCCTGCTGATGATATATTCCAAGTATGAAGTGAATAGAACAAGTACTTTCAAAGTTATAGGCAACATTAAGTTTCAGGTTAAGTTGCATTTGAAAGGGGCATAACTCAAAAAATTTTGAATCTGGAGTTATCATTCTTGTCGTCACAGATGGCATTGTTCCTGCTGATGATATATTCCAAGTATGAAGTGAATAGGACAAGTACTTTCAAAGTTATAGGCAACATTAAGTTTCAGGTTAAAGTTGGGGGACTACCGGACGACGCCGACGCCGCCGCCGGACAATAGGATCCCTATGTGTCTACCTGCTATCGCAGGCGACACAAAAACAGTGAATAACATATTCAGAAAAGCCTGATTTTCAAAGTGCTATAAAGGAAGAAAGTTTATTTGTCACTATCCATAAAATGACAAAATTTACCCTATAAAATCTTCCAGAGCAAAGTTCTTAATATTGCATAACACAGATCTAAGCAGCAAAGTTCATCAGGTCATTGTCCAGCAACTGTACCAAAAATACTGGTAAACATCATACCTAAATATAGCTGAAGACAGATAGAAATATTGGATTTTGACACTTGAAATTTTCACCCTGCTACTAAAATTTTTGTTTCAAATTTTATCCCTGAACAACCAGTGAATGAATTGTTGAGGAAAGATTGAATTTTAAGATGGTATACAGGTTGTGTCAAAATCTGGTTAATAACTGAAGAACATCAAAGGTTAAAAACAGAATTTAAAAGAAAAAAAAAATCCCCAGGGCGGGGCCCCTGGTCAATATAACAACATGATTTTAATAATTTGTGTAGAAATCATCAATATCAATATTCATACCAAATTTCATGACAATCGGACAAAAAATGTAACCTCTATTGCATTAACAAAATTTACCTTAGGGTTAGGGTTAGGGTTTAGGGTTAGGGTTAGGTAAAAAGGCCCGTAACTCCGCCAAAAATAATCCGATCAGAAATTCCTTAGGATATGCACAACTAGGCTTGGTGACAAACACTCCTGTGAAGTTTCAATGAAATCCCTCAAGCGGTTTTAGAGAAGAAGCGAGAACAAGATTTTGCTAAAAAGGGCCATAACTAGTGTTAGGAATCAACTGGATTTTTCAGAATCGATTATCGGAGAAAATCGGCTTGGCTCAAACGATTGATAATCGGATCATCGGAACCTGTTTTATCAACAACTTTCTGTGCAAAATTTTGACATATTCATGGAACACACGTGAAAGTCGTATTTAAAAATAACATCACCAGATATGTAACTGACAAACAGCACCACTCCTTTTTCACAGAATCAACTTTTTCTCACACAAAAACTGCAGAATTATTACACTGAAAAAGGAGGTTCAGTAAGCTCTGAAATTGTATGGCTAGTTGTTGTACCGAGTATCAAAAATCGGAACTCAAATCGAAAATGGCTTTAAAAGATCTTGGGTAACATAAACGTAACAAGCGTGATATTGTGAGTTGGGTATTATTTTCATACATTTATTTGCTTAGGATTTCCTGCAAAGCGTGCAAATGACTCTGCTCATGTTTAAATTTTCTTTAACTGGAGCTCCATCTTTCATTTTTCGGAAGTAAAAATACTTCCAGATCCGGGAAGTCGTCTTTCCCGGGTAAGGAAAAAGGTCTTCGTTATTGTTGCCATCCATTACTGTCTTGATGGATTACCCCCTTCGAAAATAATCAGAAAGAAACTACCGGCAAGCTACTACCGAAAAGAGAGAAAACATTCATCCGCCTAACCTAGCGACATCGATTCTGAAAAATTGGACTCGATTGTCGCCGACATTAAGTTATCCGACTGATTATCGAGTGTCGGCGACAATCGGGCAAACACTAGCCATAACTCAGCCAAAAATAATCCGAGCAGAAATTCCTGAAGATATGCACAACTAGGCTTAGTGACAAACACTCCTGTGAAGTTTCAAAGAAATCCCTCAAGCGGTTTTGGAGAAGAAGCGAGGACAAGATTATTTCGGACGGACGGACGGACGGACGGAAGGACGGACGGACGGTCCGATTACTATATGCCTCCCTTCGGGGGCATAAAAAGGCAATTATTTGAAGCAGCTAAGCACAGTGGAAATCGAAATGGAAGACCAAAGCCTATGGACTGAGCATTATGAACAGGGCAAGCCTAATTTTACACATGGTATTACCAGTGTACTTACAATGCATTTCAAAACCTATTTGATATCTGGCATTTTCACTTGTATTTCCGTCAGATCCAACAGGTGCTGGATGTCTGGGGCTGTTCTGGGAAGCATCCACAACTGGAGGATACAGGCGCCCATCTTGTGGTGGTGGGGCTGGACTCACTGAAGCTGCAAGAAACAAAAGAAAAACAGGTCAATAAAGCTCAATCATTAAGAGAAACAAACCAGAAGAATCTTATTGGTTGCAAGATGTTTTTTGTAAAATAATTAACAATCCAGTTCAATCCTAACTTTTATTTACTGGTTAGGCAACATTAGAAATAAACAGCTTTTTACCTGACATATTTTGGAGATTAGGTCAATATGTGAATAAAAATTGTAGGTGATGTGGTAAATGTAATATAATACAATGCAACCCTTATTTTTAATCATATTAAAATGTTTCTTGAAGGTCAATAAAAATAGCATCTGTGAAATTCTCTGCAGCTTTTCAGTTATGACATAGAATTAACCCTGTACTATATGGGACATGGCTGTTCCACTCTACTGCATATAAATGGATTCTTTTTATGCATTTCTGGCATGAATCTAGTGTCAAGATAGCAAACCATCTCCAGGGTGAGGAGTCAATTAACAAACTGTTCCCCAGGCATTTCCTGATGCCATTATATGATACAAGGACTGTCATCTCCATGACAAATCTGCTAATGCTACTATGCTACTATTTTAGACATCGAAATCCTTCACAATCAGCAAATGTTATTAGCATACCGAACATTATTATCAAAGCTTGAACAAATTCTAGATCTACAAATCAAGCCTGACATTCAAGACCTGACTTTCTTGTAATGTGTAGCTGATTTCTGCTGATTCTAAGCTCACATTCCTAACAGCATCAGTAAAACATTCTAAACAAAATATTTTATAGTTTATTGAAAAAACATATTTAACTCCCTTCAGTTCATAGTTTACTGAAAAATATAGTTAACTTCTTAATTTCATAGTTTATTGAAAATCATTTAACTCCCTTTGAAGTGTATCTCATTTGGCAGTCTGATAAGTGTGTACACTGTTTGTAATTCAGTAAAAAATCAGTTTATTGGTTGCCACAAACAAAGGAAGGACTGGCCTAAATTGATTGACAGATGACTATTGAATTTTGAATGGCCTGAGATATCTTCAATTTAAACATTTTTCTTAAAAATTGGTGATCATTGGATGAAAAATGAAGTTTTTACTGCCTGCAATTATTAATATTACTATGTAAACAATTATTTTATAGTAATATCTCTATAGTGAGTGATATGTTACCATTCTAAGGACTGGTTGACTTGGAACTTAGTTAACATGGTGGGGGTTGGGTGCAGGAGAAGATAGCCTTCCACATGCACTTTTCCATTCAGTAAAGGATGGTCTTTGAAAAATTTAAAAAAAAAACAAATATTTTGACTTTCACACATACTATGAATTCGTAAGTTTTCATGGAAATGACATTTTGTTGTTGTAGGTAAAAAAGCATTTAAATGTAGGTTCTCAAATGCATGGCTTTCAATTTTTAAAACCATGTTTAGGTGCAATTTTATATTGTTCTGGGTTATATTAATTCATGAATTTGACAATCCAAAGAATCCACAAAACTTAACACACTACAATGCATTCACAATATTTGACCTTCCAACCCCCAATATTTAGAGTGACCTTGACTTCTGAGACGGGGTCATCATGGTTCCTGAACACAACAAGTGAGGTTTGGTTGAAATCAGTTGAGGATTGCAAAGGTCACACATATTGCACCAAGCAAGGTTTTTTCTGTATGGGGATGCTGAACATATATTATTTATATGACCATCTCAGGTCAAGGACATTCAAATTAATTGTCTTCAAGTATAGATTAAAACAGACAATGCATCATGATATGATATCCAACTCTCTGGGATTACATTAACATGGTCTGTAGACACCTAATTTGAATCTCTTCAGTGTAGATTACAATAATGCATCTCGCATTAAAAGGACAGACAAGGGAAGACAATTATCATGTTTCACCTTCTCCCTGATCTCTACTTATGTAGGTGTTAAAATTACCTGAGTAAGTATAGGCTAATAAATCAGACTTCCTAGGGAAATGTACAGATCTTCACTGATAATGTGTACTGAGTTATCTACAAATGTATCTCAGAATCTATTATACACAAGACACTCAAAGCCAAGGAAGTTTTTTTACTGCAGTATAAAAGAATGTATTTCGGGAGACTTAAACCCTTTCTCCATAATATATACGCATTTTTTTGCATGTGCGACCAGTGTAGATCCAGATCAGCTGGCACATTCATGCCATCTGATCATAATCTGCACTGGTCGCATTTTGTTCAGAAAAATCCTTATGAATCAAAATGCGAACAGTTTAGAATTTGATCAGACGGCATGGATGTGCCGGCTGATCTACATCTAAACTGTTCGCACATGCAATTAAGGTATATCTATGGAGGAAAGGGTTAATCATTTGTTGTTCAAACTTGTGAAAAACTGAATAATCACTTTCAGAACTAAGCAATACGTTAGCTAAAGCATAGAGTAAAAATTTTTGGTCTGTCAATAATGATCTACCGCCTACTAGATTTACTGGTATTATATATTGTTCATCAGTACTGACATACCACACTAGCATTTGACCCTATAGTCGGTAAACTGTGTATACTTTACAATGAATCCATTTGTAAATCAGTAGGAATCTATATAAGCAGTTGTTAAACAGTAATTAAGAAGCCCGCTTAGCATAGTTGCTAAAAGTGTTTCTATATCAGAAGTTAAAATTCTTGGGTTTGAAACCTGGTTCAACCACTTTTAATATGTTTAATTTTAAAATTATCATTTGAAACTGAGCTTGTGTATTTGTGTATATACTATATTCTTTTTTAACTAACTGCTTAATTATAATGTGTATGGTAAAACCAGATAAAGTAAAACAATTTTTGATTTATTCTTATAATTAAATTGCAATTGCAAAAAAATGTAGTTTCTAAAAATGTGTATTTGTTTGTATTCCAAGCCAGGGACATTCAGATCAGTAGACCAACCTTTATGAAAATTAGTGACAGGTCAATATTGGCGAACAAAATGTCCTGTGAGTGTCTGAATGTGACCCCGATCAAACAAGTAGGATTTACTATGTTCATTTAAATTCAGCAACAAAATAAATGCTTATTTTTTTACATTTACCTGAGTCCATTGAAAGTCTAGCTAAGTAAACTAAGTACTGACTCAACAAGTTTATAATGGAATTTTGTCCCCACTGACCACCATACCATGACAGCGATAAACGATCAGTTATTATGATGTCGCCAGTGAGTAATTAGCCAGCAAAACATAGCCTTGTTAACATTTATGTATAAAGCAATTTGTATAAACTATTACAGTATTATGCCTTCACCAAAAACCTTAACGGACATATTTCTGTTGGGAAGTATTTACTTAAACAAACTGATTTGAAAAGTCCATTTTGGAAAAGATAAAGAGAAAGCAAGCCTTTTCTTACAAATCACTGACATCTTTTAACCTACGACAGGGTTAATTTTTGCGTATTTTTGCACTGTGGCTAGTGTGTGAATTTTTATCCTATGCTAAACTTTGCCATATAAGGCTGTTCCGAGTAACTATTCAAACATGTGTAACATATTTTATATATTTGGTACATGTTTTGCCCATTTCAATATCTTGTATACCAAACTTTTGAAATTAAATGATAATAATGGTTGAAATTATTTTTGAGCCAATGACAATGCAGTATTTTTCAAATATTTCGAACCTTAATTCTCATAAAGTCGCGCGTCTGAAATGTGTTTATTATAGGTCGATTTCCTCCATAATATTGTTCGAACATTTATTGATAAACATGTATACATGTGAACGATCTTCTACAGTGGTCAAGGAGGCGTGAATTAAGTGTTAAGAAAAGAAAACCATTTAAATATTTTAGCTCTGAGATTTTTGGCTTATGATTATCTTCTTAAATTGCTTAATCATTTATTTCATAGATACGTCTGTTATCTCATTGGCGGCCAGTTTCGATCCAGATCACCCATAAAATCAATGTCATCTGATCAGTATTTGCACTTTCCCTTTTTTGTCACAAAGTGAATCTAACAGTAAGAAGTGTAGATCGTGATCAGACTTCACCGATGAGCCCCTTAATCCGGATATAAACTATTTTGCCATGCTATAAAAGATTTATTTATGAAGTAACGGGCAAGATGGAACTTCCATGGATGAACCCTTGTTTCTCAACCCATGGAAAGACTGTTACACAGGTTGTTTTTTACCCTAAGATTCAGTTATGTTCACATGGTGTTTTCAGAAAAAGAAATGGCATAATTCACTTTCTATAATATTCTCTCAGTACATGTCTATGGGCCATTGAATAACAAAGCTACTTTCAGTTTGACTATTGATTTTGTGCATATCCATATATGGTAATTTAGGCGGCTACTGTTTTGTCAGTTACAAAAATGATTTCGACCATTATATACGTTATAGTTTATTTGGAGGCTTGAATGAAAACAAAACGGTCGCCCAGCTGCGCTGGGCCTGACCGTTAAATTTTCATACAAGCCTCCAAATAAACTATAACCTATACATACAGTAAGTTCTCGGTTATTAAAGGAATCTGGCTTATTACCAAACCTGGCAGAGATATTATGCCTATGTGTCCTCATCTATAGACCAGTGAAAGGACCTCTAAACAGGTGTTTGTGCAAGCGTCCACCAAACAGGCAACAGTTTTTTTCCGAAAAGCCTAATTGTATTTATCAGCAAACAGTGCTGATAATCTTAAAATAGCATGTACTGTATGCTATACATTTTATAATGTCTCCTCTGTCATATACTTAGATACAACAAAAAATATTAAGCATTACCTGATGGAAAATGCATCCCAATTCGTTAAAGTAAATTCCTAGAGGGTCTCAAGTCCTTCACTCATGTGTTAATCTCAAATTTTTGTGATAAAATAATTAGGATACACACTGTTATCAATATGTTGTGTCAAAATGTCATTTAACTTAACATAAATAACAAAAAAGCCAACTCACAGCTGTCTTACATAGCTATTCATGTCAATATATACCTTTGATGATCAATACAGAAAATTGACAGAACTTAGATATTTTATTGCAGCTGATTACAGTGTTAACAAATCGTCGCCATGGAAATTGTTTCTAGCATGGAGACAGATTCTTAAGTGAAAAGTTATGTTCTGCTAGTTAAAAGGCAGACAACTATTTCACAAAGTCTCCATTACTCTTAACCCTTTCCCGTACAGATACACCTTTATTGCTAGGGCGAACAGTTTAGATCCAGATCAGCCGGCACATCTGTGCCGTCTGATCAGGATCTAAACTGTTCGCTTTTTGATTCATTAGGTTATTCCTGACCAAAATACGACCAGTGCAGATCCTGATCAGACGGCACGGATGTGCCGGCTGATCTGGATCTACACTGGTCGCTCACGCGTAAAAATGCGTATATATCCAGGAAAGGGTTAATTAAGGTGTCTGTAATGATAAGGCTCGAATAAAAGTTTCCCATATCCCAATCATTAACCAGATTTCTTTAATTACTAAAAAGTTCTCTTTTCCAAATAACAACATCAAAACAATAAATAAATGTGTTATGATTCAAAATATCTGCACAAGATACAGGAACAAAATCTACAGATTTGATGGGATTCTTTCTTTTTTTAAATGGCCTATTTCATAAAGAACTAATGGTTACAACTTCATTACACTGTTTTCAAAAAAAACTTTGGTTTTCAGCAGTATACATTTACTATATTAAGAACTTGCAAGAATTATTCAAGCTTTTATTTTTTTTAATTAAAAAAAACTATTAAATATTCGTTTTAGATAAAAAAAAAATATATGTGGTTTTCCTAGGATTCAAGCCCATGACTGACACAGTTTCAAACATACATGTACATAGGTCAGTGGATTCTACCACTTGGGGTACCAAAGCTCATGTGTTTCAATATTTATATAATAGCATACAGTTTATAATACTGAAAGAGCTCTTTAAACAAAAACATTGATCAAATCTTAATCTGTTGTTTCTATTTGCAGATTTTTGTGCAAACTTAAACTTATTTGCTGCCTTTTTTTAAGTTTTTGTATTTTCAAAATCTAAACATTTTTTAAAATTTAAATGGATATTAAATATAAAAGAAGGAAGAAAAACATTCCTTATATGTTACACAGATATCGCTCTCATTTATTTGAGGAAAAAATGTCTTCCTGCTTTACTACAAATGTGACCTGCTTTCAAATTAATTCAGTTAAATTTCTGTTTTCCTTTTAAATAGAAATTTTACATTTTTATTTTAGAAAAGTTATTAGTTTCCTTTTTCTTTATAAATACTTAATCATTTCATTAATATCTCTGTTGTCTAAATAAATTAACATACTTGATTCAGACGTCAAAGCAAATAGAACTTCTCGTTTTCTCTGGCCTGGGTGTTGTGCAAAGAACAATTTTACAGTGCAAGCATGCAAATAAGATTGGTGTATTTTTTTTCTATTCACCCATTGTTTGTACAAATTTTAATAAGTGTACAATTACATGTACTCTACATAGACAACAGGTATAGTTGGGGTTTATGGATGTTGTGTGGTATAACAATGCACAGGCCTATAAGCCATCCAAGTGGAACAAGCCTGAATGCTTGCTGCAGCAACAATACATTGACATCACCACAATTATCTGTTTACTTAGTCAGGAATCTGACCCAACATTTTGCAGGATGTGTATTTGTTAATGGTTTTTTACAGCAAATAACTTGGAATTTTTACTTCTCAGAAAGAGCTACAAAGCAGGGGCAGGTTGTTCAAAATTTAAAAATAGGGTCAAACATACCAGTGTTTAAATTTCCAAGCACTTAAGGACAGTTGTATGAAATTTTCTGAATACATATTTAATTACATTTGAAACTCAAGTTGTTATTCTAGTGTAAAAATCATGCCAAATAGGTAAACAAATGTGAAGAGAAATTATTTTATTTGTAAGAAGTTTTATGCTTAATTTAACCCTATGTCTGTTTAGCCCACAGATAAAGTTTTGCGCAACCTACCTCAGGTGACAAAATATATAAGCTGCTCAGTGTATACAATAAAAATTAAAATCAGAGTTATAAATCCTTTCCTCCTTAGATAAACCTAATTTGCATGGGCAAGCAGTGTAGATCCAGGATCTGCACTGTTCATGTTTTGATTTGTGAGGTTATTTCTGACCAAAATGCGACCAGTGCATTTTTTGAAATAAATTGAATTGCTTGTTTCTACTTATTTTGGTGAAATATATAATTAATAGATTAAATAAGTCTTCAGCAGGTTCAAATAAACTTTGTATTAACTTGCTCTATTAAAGAGAATTTTTGTAATGTTCAGTATAAGATTTCTCCTTTTAGCATATTACACCGACAAATATGTATTTGAAACCAATTACAATCTCGGTTGCCCAAGTTTAGCAGTTTGTCTATGTAGCTGGACCAAATATATCTTTCATACATTGTATATAAAATAATACATTCAACCAAATTCCCAGTGATGTTAGAAGGAAGCAATTATCAGAACTACTATGGGGTACATGAAGGTAAATGGATAACAAATAACTTACTATCCTGATGTAAGGGTCGGTAAGATATATGTGTAACATGCTTGTTGGAACCTGTTCATATAAAAAATACAAAATTAAGCATATCCAACTTTGCTCATCATCGGTTAGCAAAAATCCATAACAAATTTCTCAATAGATTATGAAGGAACAATTCAATTTTTTCTTTACTACATTTTTATTTCTTAAACAGTCGAAAAAACCCATAGTACATATTAAAGATAAATTTCTGCCGATTAAGATGGTTATTTTTATTTTTATTTATCTTAAAGATAATTTGGTCCTTTTTGACTTTGAATATAGCCATCCTATTTTCCCTTTTATTTACATAGAAACTGTAGAGAAAGTGGGATTTTTTCGCTTATCCTTACATATTCTATTGTTAATATCTTTTATCCAAATTATAAGTTTTAACAAGAGCCAGTCGGAAACGACAGCACACTCGACTATTCGAAGTCTGACATATTTAAGCACATTTAAAACTGGGCTTCATTTAAACTGGGGAGTGATTCAGGAGTTTATGACACCCAACACACACACATGAACAAAAGTTTCTTAATCCAAGTTAGGAAATCAATGAATTACACATAATTTATTATTGTAGTTTTTTTAGAGGGTTTACACAACCCAGTCCATACACCCCTGCCCACCAATAGTGTGGTGTAGTATAGTAAGGTATGGTATTGTTGTTGGTGGTGTTGTTGACGGTGTTGTTGGTGGTGTTGTTGTTGGTGGTGTTGTTGG